>CAJHZI010000218.1:0-245000 GCA_905160935.1 Enchytraeus crypticus | reverse complement strand
AATGATGAATTAATAATGACCTATATTAATTAATAATTATTGATAATTTGAAACTAGCTAATGTTATGTTAAATTACTTACAATTTAGCTTCTGGTCTAAAGCAGTACGTTGTCAACCATGCACAGTAGAAGAATCAACATTTGACAGATGGCTAACCATTGGCTCCAGCCAGTGGCGACGTCGGTAAGACACTCGACCGCGGATCAGTATGTGCGGGGTTCAAATCCTGTGCTCGCCCATCACTGTCATCGCTTTCGAGTGAGGAAACTGACGTTAACATTAGCCTTACCAGATTTACTAGATTGTTGCCCAGTAGTTCCTCCTAACTTCCTAAGTAAAAAAGTAAACACGCATTTTAGTGAATAATCAACTATGTTGATATCTATCACTTTTAACACCACATGTTTAATCCTTTAGGCAATTTAGACCATTCTCCATATAACCAGTCCAGTGAACGTCCGAGATTTTACTCTCAGACAAGCGCGGCTGGGATTCGAACCTACGAGGGATCAACTAACCTTAGGATTTGTCATTTAAAACTTCTTGACGTTACCCCTGCGCTATTGAGACTTTCCAAACAAATTGAAAAGTGAGCGCAGTAAGGCCCAGGTTTAGAATTTACGCCTGTGATCTGTCACGTGATATAAGGAGAAATATTATAAACTTACCGTGCATGATGTTGTCGTGAGAGATCTGGTGTAAAAACATGTGATCTTCCTTCACATTGACCGATGTATTGCTACTTACATCACTGCTTGTACCAATGCTTGTATCACTGTTTGTACTACTACTTCTATCACTGTTTGTACCACTGTTTGTTCCACTGCTTGTATCACTGCTTGTATCACTGTTCATATCACTGTTCATGTCACTGTTTGTATCACTGCTTGTACCACTGATTGTACCACTGTTTATATCACTGTTTATACCACTGTTTGTACCACTGTTTGTACCACTGCTTGTACCACTGATTGTATCACTGTTTGTACCGCCAATGCTAGTAGGCCTACTGCTATTTCTGCCTCTATTACTATGAACGTCTCGACCATTGACGTAGTTTGCCAGTAGAAATGACAACAATATGAAAGCTGATATATCCCATATCTGACTTTGTTTCATTTTTAAACACTATCAGTTACTTAAGACAGATTTCTAACTATAATAACTCAGTGACTCTACATTCCCTGTTCATAGCAGACCAACATCATGAGAGCAATTAGTAACATATCACACATAACCGTAATATAAAGCTAATAAGTTAATGTAAACGTCAGTTTCCTCACTAGAAAGCGATGTCAGTGACGGGAAAGCCCAAGATTTGAACCCCGCACATACTGGTCCGAGGTCGAAGATCTTATCGACATTCTCTTCGACAATCTCTACGTTTAACTTGCCGTCAGTTGAAGCATAACGTTACTTAACACTACGATCTCTCGTGTCAGACTGATCGTGACGACATCTAAGCATGATTATTTCACGTCACTATTTAAGTGGTGCCCTGTTCACACCCCTACCTTCCTTCTTTCCCTTCTCACTCTTCTCTCCATTTCCACCCTACGCTAATACCACCCCTTCTTTCTATTCCCACAACTTAGGAATAAAGAAATATCATGGTAAATAGCAGTTCTAGTTTCGGCATGGTTAGTTAAGTAACTGTGACTTACCAGTAAATTGCTGTTACCTTAATCGTTGAGACGGTACCTTGAGTGTGTCGAGTTGTCTTTAAGAGAAGCGTTGTGCTTCTGAACCTTAACGTTAAACACACTACAACCTACAATTCCCACACCTATATATAAACCCGTATTTACAGTAGGAGTCTCACTTTTAAATAACAGCACAACTATATTATCACTTCCCAACAGCCTAATTAGCTCTTAATTGTCATAACACAGTCATGTTCTGTCATAAAGACGTCCTTTTCTAAGTGTCATAACACAGTTATGCCAGTCATTTTTAAAATGTCATAAAATGTTCTGTTATAAGTGTCATAAATTCATAATACAGTCATGTTCTAAGTGTTAGCCTATAACGCGGCCATGTAAATGTCATAATACCGTCATGTTTTTAGTGTCATAACGCAGTCATGTGAAGTGTCATAATGTAGTTATGTTAAGTGTCATAATACAGTCATGTTCTCAGTATAATAGCGCGGTCATGTGAAGAGTCATAATGTAGTTATGTTAAGTGTCATAATGCAGTCATGTTAAGTGTCATAATACTATCATGTTTTAAGTGTCATGATGGAGTCATGCTTTCAGTGTTATAACGCAGTCATGTTAAGTGTCATAACGCAGTCATGTTAAGTGTCATAATACTATCATGTTTTAAGTGTCATGATGGAGTCATGCTTTCAGTGTTATAACGCAGTCATGTTAAGTGTCATAACGCAGCAGATATCCGCAGAGCCTCTAACCCAAGCTCTGTGATCAGCCGGTGTGAACAAGTAACCTGAGGACTCTTAGGGACTTCCGGTCTCTCTCCAGGAGGCGCTGTGGAAGCGTTCAACCGTTCCACTGGAGTGGCTGGGATATGTAGAGAGATAAGTAGAGAGGTAAGTAGAGAGATAAGTAGAGAAATACGTAGAGAGATCAGTAGAGAAATACGTAGGGGGAGAAGTAGAGGGATACGTAGAGAGATAAGTAGAGGGATACGTAGAGAGATAAGTAGAGGAATACGTATAGAAATAAGCAGAGGAATACGTAGAGAGATAAGTAGAGCAATATGTAGAGAGATAAGTAGAGGGATAGGTAGGGAGATAAGTAGAGGGATACGTAGAGAGATAAGTAGAGGGATACGTAGAGAGATAAGTAGAGGAATACGTGGAGGACCTAGCGATGACCTATTCGTTACGCTACAACGATGTAAAGCTAAATATAGTAAAGCTACGGTTAACGTCAGTTTCCTCACTTGAAAGCGATGTCAGTGACGGGAAAGCCCAGGATTTGAACCCCGCACATACTCATCCGCGGTCGAATATCTTATCGACTTCGCCACTGGCTCCAGTAATGATAAAATATTTGAATCAAGAGTCAAGTGTTCTATCTCAGGCGTATCAAGTCTTTTATAAGAGTGATTATTTCGGCACTGAACTGCCGCTGCTCGTTTTATGAGATGAACGCTTTTATAAGATCGAACTAATCTTTGTGACGGTAGCTCGAGTGTGTCGAGTCGTCTTGAAGAGTAGCTTTGCCCTTATGAACCTCGGAGTTAAACACACTGACTCTAAGAAAGTTAGAGTTACTCTAAAGTGAACTTTTGTATTAGACTTGCGACGGTAGCTTGAGTGTGTCGAGTAGCATGGAAGAGATTGACATTTCTAGTATTTTTATACAATGCACCTAGCTAGCAGCACGGTAGCTTGAGCGTGTCGAGTGGCATAGAAGAGGTTTACTATTATACAATGATCCTAGTTAGCAACGATTTAACAATAGAACAATTTGCATTTAAGTAACAAGACCAGAGAAAGTTTTGTTTGAACATAATATACAGTATATCTCTAAGCAATGACATAATCTACTGACAACATTGCATACATGTATAGACCTAGCTATATATATATATATATATATATATATATATATATATATATATATATATATATATGCAACCTTAATACGATACAAATATTATGCTATACTGTGCCACACCCTAGCTCCTATTGTAATTGACAGTGTATAACTACGTATTTCTCACACCGTAGGACCTGCTATAAAGAGAAAAACTGAAGATAGAGAAGAGAGGAGACGTTATAATACCATGGACCTGCCACTAGGCAGTGCACTAAGAGAGAGACAGACGCGCTGCTACTTCCGTGGTGTTGATAAACAGCACAAAAATCACGCCGATGAAGCGGGCGTTAAATCTACCTCACTAATAATATCTTCACCAGGCCAGTCACGTCATGAAGGTTATATTGCGTAATATGATCACATTATTCTCAAACTAATGTCAGAAAGGGCATTCGGTTGGCGAGCGCCTAGGGTTCAGAAATTGCTACAAAATTTTCCAAAACGAATGGAAGAGCTTATATGTGATTCATGGATGATATGGTAAGGGAGAGAGAGGATTGGAAGAAGTCTATTCGTATCCCTACTCTAGTTTAACTGGAAATAAAGGGAAGATGAAGACGATTAGCTTAATTATGTATATTATTATAAGAACATTAGACTATTAAATATGACTACACACAGCATTACGTATAGAAGCTCAGTTAATATCAAGAATGCTTGCTCTAGAATGTTCATAAATAACACAACGACAACAACAACACTACACAATAACATGCAATACAGTCGATTCATAGTCCATTTCTTCAACATAAGTATACATTAAAGACAACATGACTTTACGATGACTATGCAAATGAGATTCTACGCTAGATATAATAAATATTCGAGTACAACATGCAAATCTGCTTTGAATCATAAACAATCGTCCACGACAACATTGGGCTCTATTGATCTAGATCAGCGGCTAGCAGTAAGATTCACCACCCTCGCGCTCCGTTGAATTCTTTAAAATCTCTACCAAATCACGTGCGCACGTGTTTGCACAATTTTCTTGAAGTTTTTGCATTACAATACTTTTAAATAGTTTTTCATATAATGACTGGTGCAAGTGGAGATGAATATTTGGGTGACTCGCGTCAATTCAACAGTGAGATTGGTTAGCAGTCCATCAATTGTCTATATTACGCTCAGCTGTATTCATAGCGCTAGCAGCTAATATAAGCAGCTGTATTCATAGAACTAGCAGCTAATATAAGCAGCTGTATTCATAGAACTAGCAGCTAATATAAGCAGCTGTATTCATATCACTTGCAACTAATATAAGCAGCCGTATTCATAGAACTAGCAGCTAATATAAGCAGCCGTATTCATAGAACTAGCAGCTAATATAAGCAGCTGTATTCATAGCACTAGCAGCTAACATAAGCAGCTGTATTCATAGCACTAGCAGCTAATATAAGCAGCTGTATTCATAGCACTAGCAGCTAATATCAGCAGCTGTATTCATAGTACTAGCAGCCAATATAAGCAGCTGTATTCATAGCACTAGCAGCTAATATAAGCAGCTGTATTCATAGCACTAGCAGCTAATATAGGCAGCTGTATTCACAGCGCTAGCAGCTGTATCCGTTGTATCCATTGCAGCTGCGTCAGAGCCATTAGCCGTGACTGTGTCATTGACAGCTGTTCCAGTAGCATTACCACTTAAAGAATCACCAGCTACTGCTGCAGAATTAGCTACCGTTGTATTTTGAACGTCTGCATCATTATCAGTAGCAGTTAAACAAGCAATAATGCTGCTGCTAGAGAATGTGCTACTATAGGCTAATGTAGAATCAATGTCAAGAGCATCATTAGCATTAGTAGCTGCAGCCATTGTTGTAGCGATAACACATGCATCATGGTTAGAGGTTTCGTTGCCTGCAACACTATCTGTGTCCATAGCTGTAGTAATATCAGCTGTTGCATTGTCAGCTGTTGCGTTATAGGCTGTTGAATTACCAGCTGTTGCAATAGAGCCTGTTGCATTATTAGCTGCTGCATTATCAGCTGATGCATTGTCAGCTATTGCATTATCAGCCATTGCATTAAAGGCTGTTGCAATATCAGCTGTTGCATTAGAGCCTGTTGCATTATTAGCTGCTATATTGTTAGTTGCTGTATTACAATTTGCTGCATAATTGCCTGTTGCATTATTGTCTAATGTATATTCAGCTGCTGCATTCTCAGTTCTATTGACAGCTGCTCTATCAGCAGCTACACTATCAGTAGCAGCTGCAGCAGCTGCTGTGTTGTTATCACAGCTGGCAGCATCACAGCTGTACCTGTCTCTCACAGCTCTTATCACTGCACTGATATCTATAGGCTGCTGACCTGTCAGCGACAGTATCGCTTGATTGACAGCTGCTAGCTCCACTGACATATGTAGCCCTGCCTCATTCTCAAATAACCCCGCCTCTGAGCACGCTATTGTTGAACTAGGACGCTCTGAGTCACTCGAGCCTTGCCGCTCGTCTCCTGATTGGTCGGCATCTCGAGATGACTCCTCCCCAGCTGGGCTGTGATTGGTTCCGCTGGACGACACGTGGTGATCGGCCAATGAGGAGCTGGTAACGCCAGTTGTGCCGCTACGATTGTGCTGAATTATTGCGATGTCGGAGTAGAGACGAGATGGCTGACCCCGAGGTCTCATAGGCACCGTGCTTACGTCTATCAGTCCTTCTGTCAATCAATCAATCAATCAATCAATCAAACAATCAATCAATAAATCAATGATCTCATAGGCACCTTCCTACCATCCATCAGACCTTCAGACCAATCAATCAATCACACAATCAATCAATCAATCAATCAGTCGACCAATCTATCACTCAATTAGTTAATCAATCAATCAGTCAATCGATTAATCAATCATTGAATCAATCAATCGGTCGATCAATCTATCAATCAATCACTCAATAAAGCAATCAATCAATCAATCCGTTGACATATAAATCAGTCGATCAATTGAATGGCTGCATTGAAAGATAAATGAAATTGAAATTAATGAAACGATAAAATATCCACCAACCACTACAACAACCAGTATATCTATTAATCAATAAACAAATCGATCAATAGGCTACATAAATCACTCAACAAACCAACAGGCAGATAATTCCTAATAATTTATCAGTAATTAATAATATTAATTATTAATAGTAGGTAGATATATTGCAAGTAATTCTAGGTCAAGCTGGTTCCTGTAAAAGCTAAAGCTAAAGTTAACGTCAGTTTCCTCACTCGAAAGCGATGTCAGTGACGGGCAAGCCCAGGATTTTAACCCCGCACCTATTGATCCAAGGTCGAGTATCTTACCGACTTCACCATGGGCTCCAGCCAGTTGCGAAGGTCTGTGGTAGATACGTATAAAACAGACTCGCACTTTAAACACCAACATTTTAAGAAATATAAATGATTTAAAACAATGCAGTAAACAAACCTTCCTTAGCCAGCTTCTTAAGCTCCTTCCTCTTGTTAGCAAACCAGTTAGATATGACCTGTACCGATACTTTCTCTCTTTCTATCAGCTCTCTACCAGCTATATACAAACAAGTTTACACATATACAGCTACACACACACCTGTTTATACATACACAACTGCACATATACTTGCTTACACATACACAGCTACACACGAACATGTTTATACATACACACACACACACACATGCATATACATACATACACGTATAGACACATACACACACACACACACACACATGCACACACACACATACATGCATACTTTTTACTCTCTGGTTAACCGGACTGCACCGTTACTGATCTCACTTTCTCTACTGTCTCTAGGTATGCTAGTCAGTTCTCTTAGAGTCTAACAACTTACAGTTGTGTAGTCCACTTGAGACACCCTGACATCTCCCTCAGGTGAGGAACCAGACGTTAAATCTTCACTGTCTTGCACTTTATTGTATTGTACTGTATTGCATTGTATTTTATTGTATTGCATGGTATTGTGTTGTACTGTATTGTGTTGCATTTTATTGTATTGTATTGTATTGTAATGCATTGTGTTGTATAGTATTGTATTGTATTGTACTGTATTGCATTGTATTTTATTGTATTGCATGGTATTGTGTTGTACTGTATTGTGTTGCATTTTATTGTATTGTATTGTATTGTAATGCATTGTGTTGTATAGTATTGTATTGTATTGTATTGCATTGTGTTGTATAGTATTGTATTGTATTGTATTGTAATGCATTGTGTTGTATAGTATTGTATTGTATTGTATTGTATTGCATTGTGTTGTATAGTATTGTATTGTATTGTATTGTAATGCATTGTGTTGTATAGTATTGTATTGTATTGTAATGCATTGTGTTGTGTAGTATTGTATTGTATTGTACTGTATTGCATTGTGTTGTATAGTATTGTATTGTATTGTATTGTAATGCATTGTGTTGTATAGTATTGTATTGTATTGTACTGTATTGCATTGTGTTGTATAGTATTGTATTGTATTGTACTGCATTGTGTTGTATAGTATTGCATTGTATTGTATTGTAATGCATTGTGTTGCATAGTATTGTATTGTATTGCATTGTGTTGTATAGTATTGTATTGTATTGTATTGTAATGCATTGTGTTGTATAGTATTGTATTGTATTGTATTGTATTGCATTGTGTTGTATAGTATTGTATTGTATTGTATTGTAATGCATTGTGTTGTATAGTATTGTATTGTATTGTAATGCATTGTGTTGTGTAGTATTGTATTGTATTGTACTGTATTGCATTGTGTTGTATAGTATTGTATTGTATTGTATTGTAATGCATTGTGTTGTATAGTATTGTATTGTACTGTATTGCATTGTGTTGTATAGTATTGTATTGTATTGTACTGCATTGTGTTGTATAGTATTGTATTGTATTGTATTGTAATGCATTGTGTTGTATAGTATTGTATACTCACAGAGAGTTTGGGACACAATGTTACATGCGAGAGCAATCTCTTCTCTCGTCTCGTATGAGGGATAGTTGTTGTCGTGAAAGTACTTCTCCATTATCTCCAGGTGATTGGGTCTGAACACGAACCTCTCTCTCCGTCCACCGCTCAAGTCAGCCGCTAACTCAGCCAGGTCCACGGCTGAGCTAGCGGCTGAGCCAGCGGCTCTCTTGTTAGACAGTTGAGCGCTGGAGTAGAGACCTGTCAGGTCAGGCTGAGAGGTGAGGGTGGAGGTGGAGGTGGCAAACATCGTAGCGGCATTGGCTGCCACTCCTGAGCAACACAATCAATCAATAAGATTTTAATGTCCTGAGCAATACAATCAATCAATCAATCAATAAGATTTTAATGTCCTGAGCAATACAATCAATCAATAAGATTTTAATGTCCTGAGCAACACAATCAATCAATCAATCAATAAGATTTCAATGTCCTGAGCAACACAATCAATCAATCAATCAATAAGATTTCAAAGTCCTGAGCAACACAATCAATCAATCAATCAATAGGATTTCAAAGTCCTGAGCAACACAATCAATCAATCAATAAGATTTCAATGTCCTGAGCAATATGACATCACACAGTGTGCTGAGTACAATGCTAGGGACT
Organism: Enchytraeus crypticus; assembly: GCA_905160935.1. Taxonomy (NCBI): domain Eukaryota; kingdom Metazoa; phylum Annelida; class Clitellata; order Enchytraeida; family Enchytraeidae; genus Enchytraeus; species Enchytraeus crypticus. Next base: position 235,872 of record CAJHZI010000218.1, on the reverse strand, counting down.
GTAATGTTAATGCTATGCTGTAGTTATGTTCACCGGTCTGGCTTTCGTTTAGGACCTCACTTCTCCACATTTCTTTGCAGACTGATCTGGGTGAATCGATCTGTAGTGATGCGTGCTGTGGGGACGTCCCTGACATCATCCTAGGAAGAGGAAAAGGACGTTAAACCATTATTATTATTATTATTATTATTATTATTATGCTATAGTTATCTTTCTAATCAGCTTCCTCCTCTATCATTCTTATTAAAGAACTACAAACATCAACCATTACTGCCACCAGATGGTAGCGAAGTCATTAGTTGACAGCAAACAAAATGAGAAACATGCAAGAATTAACCGTCCGGATATGAAACAAAATAATTCAATAAATTTGTATAATACTACAGCTCAAAACACATAGACATAAACTCGCACACAGACACACACACGCACGCACACATACCTATGATAGAGGGATCATTGAGGTGACGATGTAACACCTCTGTATAGCTCTGCCCCCCACACACACACACATGCACACACACACACATGCACACACACGCACACATACCTATGATGGCGGGATCTTTGCGGTACATGACGTACCACCTCTGTATAGCTCTACGACTTCTCTCAGACATGTCGTATATGTCTCCCTTCATGTACCGGCTAACATACGACTGACAAACACCTGACGATCAATCACATAAGATAAGTTTGTATTATACATCTACTAACTTTCAGCTAATAGAGCGATGAATCATCAGCACATTATCGAAGCTCTCTAGAGGTAAATTTAATTTATATTTCATTTTTATTCTAAGAAATCTAAATGATTTGAAGTGCAAGAAAGTATGAGATATCTTTATGATAAGCAACAAAATGTAACGACTTTACCTGATAGCACAGCCACTTGCTGCTGCTTGATGTTGTGCTGAAAGGTAAAACTCCTTATCTCCTCACAACAAGCATCTTCTCCCTGACTGTAACAACAACAACAACAACATCAACATCTCCCTATCTCCATACAACAATCACCTTCTCCCTGACTGCAACAACAGCAACAACAACAACAACATCTCCTTATCTCATCCCAACAAGCATCTTCTCCCTGACTGTATCACAACAACAACAACAACATTTTCTTATCTCATCTCCATACAGAAGAAAACAAATATTTACAATTCTCAAAATGTGAATGTTTTTTTCAGTTAAAACAAAATCTTTGTATGTATTACAATATGTGCGCATAAACTGACACAACCATCAGCTCATGAATATATTTATTTCAGACGACTTGTTTATTTTTATCTAAAAAATGTGAAAATGTCAGGAATGTGAGAATTAGGTCATATTGCCCCAGATACTGACCCTATGAATTCTGCAAACTCCTCAGGGTTCACATCCCCCTCCCCCACACCCCCTCCCCTCATCAACCCACCCAGCAGCTGCTGCAGCACAGCTGATTTCTGCTGTAAGCTGCTGCTGCTGCTCCCAGCCTGACCATTCATAGGAATTTCCCGCTCCGAATTCCCATCAGCATCTGGTTTCTTTTCAATGCGACGAAGCGGTAGAGATAAGCGAGAGTTCTGATTGGTCGGAGCAGCTACAGAGTTGTCAACGAATGGAATGGAAGAACAATCCGCAGGCTGGATAATTATAGAGGGGCCAGAAGGTGTGGGCTTCCCCAACTGGATGACTGCAGGGTTTTGCTGCAAGGAAATTCCAGGCAAATTCTGCAAGGAAATACCGGGCAGAAAAGCGGAATTTTGCTGCCTAGGAATACTCTGCAGATTTATTGGGCTTTGCTGCATGGAAATACCTGGAAGGCTTATGAGATTTTGCTGAAGTGATATACCAGGTAGGTTACTTAATGGCCGGGGTGATAGAGAAGGAGTGGTTACACAGGGTGCAGGGAATAAAGCTGATGTTACTATTGGTGGGGCAGCCACAGCTGAGACTTGATTGACACTTGGGCTAGCCAATCCCATTGCTAGAAGCTGTAGTGTCTGAGCCTGCAAAGCCTGAAATCAGACGTGTAAATAATATAATCAACGAATGGGTCAATAAATTCTAGCACAAAACAAATCAATCAGTAAACCAAACTTTCAGCTAAGTCTTCAAATTAATGCTCCATTTATTAATTATTTATTTATTGGTTTATAACAACAGTCACTAAACATATATCAGGCAGTTTAATAGAAAAGATTGATATTTGTTATGGACTAGCGGAAACTAAAGATGAACGTCGACAGTATACTGTCTAGAGCATACCATGGTGCCATAGCATCTCTATACTTTACCCTATTGCAATCAAAAAATTCAAATAGTAGATTTACAATAAATTTTCTTTAAGATAGAGGTATGTTGACTCAATGCTAACTTGCTAAGGATTGAATAACGAAAGATGATAGCAGTTCTGGTAAATAAATTTTCTTTAAGATAGAGGTATGTTGACTCAATGCTAACTTGCTAAGGATTGAATAACGAAAGATGATAGCAGTTCTGGTAAATAAATTTTCTTTAAGATAGAGGTATGTTGACTCAATGACCATTCCAAAGCAAACCCTTTTGTATTACATATATCTAACGCCCATTCTTACGAAGAGATCAATGCAATATCTTATGTCACTACTAAATACAATAAATACACAACAGAGACGATTATTACGCACAAAAGTAACAGGAATGTTGTAGACATGGCCCAGTTCTTTGTCAAGCCTCTCAAATGAGTCAAACGCTCCTATGACGTCCTCTTTGGTTATGCCGCTGTTTCTGAGCCTGCGGATGAGTTCCAGCTGCTCCACTGTATACAGGGTGGAACCACCCAACTCCCCACCTGCTATACCACCCCCTGCTACACCACCACCCAATACACCACCACCCAATACACCACCGTTCATTTTTATGAGATTCGATTCTACAGTTGGGTTGTACTCAAACTGTAATTGAATAATTCAAGCAAATCAGTCGTTTATAGGCCAGTAAGATTTAACAACAACAACAAAAATTAGAGTGCTACAGTCATCAATGACAACATCGAGCACTATTGAGACAAAATCAAGCCGGTGAGCAAAAGAAGGTCCAAACACGGTGCAAATTCCAAAATCCAGAAATTCAGTCCAAAGTAAAGGGAGTTAAAGAAAAGGTGGTTTAGGCGCAAGTCGCTGCTCATGGACACTGGATGGAAAAGAGAGATGGAAAAGATAGGTCTTCAACTGCTTATGGAACTGCTCATAGGAAAACAAAGGCCGATGTGATTCGAATGAAGATTTCCGTAGATTGGATGGAAGAGAATTCCAGATCTGCGGTGCAGCATGCTGGAAAGAACGATTAGATAGCTTAGAGCGTGAAGGTAAGCTAGGTCTCACATGAGTAATTAACTTAGAAGACCGAGTAACAGCAGGCTGCATCACTTTAATCAAGTGAGACATACAAGTTGGTCCAGGGATGGTGATGGACTTGTAGGTTAACGAAACTGTTTTGTAAATGATACGCTCTCTAATCTTTAGCCAGTGCAAAGACTTTAAAATAGGCGTAACATGTGAGTACTTGAAACTACAAAAATTGCTCACGCAAGAGAATTCTGAACAAACTGCAACCGATCCATCTCACAGCCAGGGAGATTTAAAAACAGGGAATTTCAGTATTCCAACTTCGATTGCACAAGAGCAGCACCAATTATAGCAGCTGTCTCACGTGACAAATATGGACGTATTTGACAAAGATCACGGATATGGAAGAAACACGCTTGTGAAGTTTTAGTTATGTGTTAGTGGAAGGTTAGGTGTTTATCAAGGATAACACCGAGATTTCTCACAGAAGAAACAGGTGATATTTTAATACCCGAAGATAACGAAAGAGTTTTCCCATTCAGCTTCAGAAGCTGTTGAGGTGTCCCAACCAACAAGAATTCAGTCTTAGATGGTGCTAAGAAATTAGCAGACATCCAAGAGGATATATATTGAAAACTTTGTTGCAGGAGGGTTACAGCATCAGAAGAGGAGTTAGGGATGAAATAAGTGTACATTTGAGTGTCATCAGCATATAGTTCATGATCAAGAGAATGAGAAGAGATTAGAGAGCTTAAGGGTGTTGTATAAAGGTTAAAGAGGATAGGACCAAGAACGGAGCCTTGAGGCACACCGTACTTTAAGTGAGAAGGCGAAGAGATGTACTCCATCACTTTCACACTAAAAGAACGATCCATTTAAACCATTAATTAAACTAAACATAGTTACTGACACTTAGTTATGTGCCCATTGCTAGCGTAAAAAGGACTGGAGCCTTTCTAGAAAATTTTGGTACACTTTATTAGCACATGTGTTCAACAAAACTAACTCAAAACTCAAAGGTTTTAAAAAGAAATAGAGGAAACAGATAGTTGTATTAGTTAAGAGTATATGAAGTACAATTACAAGCCTAATAAACTAAAAAACATAGCAAATGTTGCAAATAATAATATGTAATGTAATAAGTAACGTAATAAGAAATTTTACAAGCAGGAGGGGGCTATGCAAGGTATTAATTGAAGGGAAAATGCATCTGTTTTTAAAAAGACAGTTAAATCTTTATCAGGCATTTCAATTCCATCATTTGCTTCATTTCCATGGTATCTCTATTCCTTCCTGTTAAAATAAAGCGATAAAAATTGTGATTCTTCAACACATTTTATGCTGTGCATTTGAATTGCATTTTGCTGAAAGAAGCAAACTCTGGGAAAAGGGAAAATATTGTTTACTGGGAGCAAACCTTTGGATTTGGAGCATTTGCCCCTCCCCGAGTTGACATATTAAAAGAAGTGATCATAAAATATGTACTGTATTAAAGAATTAAAACAAATTTGGATTTAAAGCGGTAAAATGTCTAGTGTTACTAGCCGAATAGAGTTTCTATCCTAATAACAAGAAATTCGATAAAGATATCTTGTTTGGTCTCAGAGTAGTGGTTGATATATATAATATAAAAAGCTAGATATCATCATGGAAAATCGTGCATCGCTGAATTTTAGAATTAATTAAATATAAATATTCAGAGCATTGATTTTATGTTTACTAAATTAATAAATAAACAAAGAGTCAGCGTTACCATTTGTGATATTTTTCAAGTCTTAATGAATTTTAGAAACGCTTTGGTTATTGTCTAACCCAAAATAAACTTGGAATAAGACAATCAGGAGGATTTTCACTTGTTAAACTTTTTTAACTTTGCAACAATAACAAGCTGCTGTTTAGTCTTTAGTCTCTAACATTTTAGCACTGATTTTCAGGATAAAGGATTTTCGCCGATTTGGATCTGAAGTTTTGTTTTTATCCTTTTGGCTTTGGTTCCACACTGCTAGATGTTGTCACTGAAGAACTGTTTCACTCTATATATTGTTGTCGTTGTTTTTATGATGCTCAAGCAAATATGATCTAATGAGAGTTGGCCTATATGATTATTAATTCTTCTCAGGTTGTTATTGTTTATTACGAAGATACTCATGCAGTTACCATTAGGCCTACTGGACCTCATGCATGTATATTTAGTATTTCCTAAACTCACACATCATAAAAGTCCCTTAATCGACTTTATAACTGTAACATATGATGTTATATGATGTTAATATAAAATAATGTCATCTCTCTCTCTCTCTCTCTCTCTCTCTCTCTCTCTCTCTCATAGTGCATGGTATAGTACGCTTCCATTCTTCTTCGTCTTCCGCTTTCCGTTTTCGAAATAATGTCATATATACATGAATATTAAATTAAGCTACGCCGCACCCAGATAGTACTTGGATGGGTGATCACTCTGGAAGACCGAGTGGTGACAGGTTTGAATAAGCAAGGAAACAGAAACACGTGCGTCTGTCATGTGTTCAATAAATAATAGAATATATGCACATCAATTGGTCTAATTGTAGTATAACTTTGACATGTGTTGGCGATTTCTTTAGTGTAATTACTACTTGTGAATGAATATTTTAGAAAGAGAAAAATTCACGTAGAGATTGACATTAGTGTCATGTTTCTTTGTTTTGTTCATATAGCCTACGCTTAGCCGACAGGTTGGCTAAATGTAAATTAACAGGCAGCTTAAATTAGTTAAATGATGAAATTTAAACTGTATCGGAAATTAAAAGAGTTCTATATAAAATTATGCCGCGTATGTTTACGTTGAAGTTGAAATGTACAAAGTTCTAATTCTACATGTCAAATTCTCATAAGTCAAGTGGACTATATTGGCCTACAATATGAATATAGACATAATTGCGCAATTAAAATATTTACAATATATAATATGTATAAAAACAATATATAGGCTAAACTCTAGCATGTTTTGACAGATTGATAGCAACAGGCAGCTCAAATTATAGTTTTAATTACTTTATGAAAGCGAAATAGCCTACATCTCAAACTGAATATTGGCCCAGCGTCTAATGCTTCTTAAAATATCTCCATAATAGCCTTTCACAAATATTATTATTAGAAGAATTTTAAAAAGATTTACAAGAAGCAGTACAAAATAGAAAATAAAAGTAGTATCCTAAAGATAAAACCGTTTTAAACATCTCTGACCGATAGATTGATTACACAGTCTCATCTACCTGCATCACTTAGCCTACTTAGGCCTATTATATATCTTTTATTGCACCACTTGGGCAAAACGAAAACGCAAACAGAACATAAAACGCAAACGCACAACAAATTTAATGAAGTAAAGAACAAATACAAAGAAGCAATACACTGCATTTTCGATACGTAGGCCGATGCAATAAGCACATAACTCTCGCAAATATTTAAACCGCACAGGTTAAATTTGGCAAAAACACTCAACAGTACTTTTGGGGACGATATTTATCCACTCCATCCTATTTTCTACTCCATTTTATTATCTACTCCATTCTATTATCTACTCCATTCTATTATCTACTCCATTCTATTATCTACTCCATTCTATTATCTACTCCATCCTGTTATCTACTCCATCCTGTTATCTACTCCATCCTATTATTGTCTCCATCCTATTATCTACTCCATCTACTATGTAGTTAGTGAATACTTGCAGTTGACTTTAAACTATTTAGAAAGTCTCCCCACTGGGTTCATACAGCTCATATTTTAAATCCGGTTAGGCCTAGACATACACACGGGTTGTGGTCCGTATCGTCCACAAAATGTTAACAATGACGCAACTTGTGTTAATGAAAATATGGCAGAAAGTGGAAAAATGTCCAGAGCTTTAAAAGCAAGAATGTCGAGGAGATGAGATAATTTCGCATTTTTGCTTTTGGAGGCTTAATAAGCCTGCGTCATTTCACTAGTGTGGAGGGGGAGGTGCTTGGGCTATACTTGTGGTCTTTGACCGCTATGCATTGTCATATTAAAAAAAAGCTAATGTTAAAGTCAGTTCCTTCACTCGAAAGCGATGTCAGTGACGAGCGAGCCAAGGGTTTGAACCCGCACATACTGATCCGCGGTCGAGTATCTTACCGATATCGCCACTGGCTTCAACCAATATATATATATATATATATATATATATATATATATATATATATAGAAAAAGAAGTTAAAGCTCGTGAAAGAAGTTTATAAGTATTAGAAAACTAAGAATAAGAATAAGAAGTGTAGCAATATTAAAAGAGTAAGAGTAAGAATAAGATAATAGGAAGCTAATAACCAGTTAATAAGAAGTGTAACAGGAATAAGTTGTTGAGTGTTCCAGGAGAAGCTGTAAAAGAATATCGACAACTATTAGATGATGATGATGATTTAACCCCAGAGCGACAGTTAAGACGCTCTAGATAACGTTGATTTCTGCTCGTATGACAGTTCTGACCCGTGCATTACTGAGCAATTAGTATCTGCTGGATTGTAATGAAGCCAATCAGTTAAATTATTAGTTATATACCTCTTGAAGTTAGGCAAACAACAAAATAGAATACGCAGCAGGGATTGAAGTAGTATTATTTACTAAAGAGGAAAGCAGGTTTACGTATATTATATATGCTCTAGAATTTGACTTGTACATGTATATTTTACTTGAAGTATATATATATATATATATATATATATATATATATATATATACTATATACTATATATATATCCAGATACTGCACAGGCTCCATTGATACTGTTAATAAGTTGAGCAACTGGTATCAGGTTATTATAGCCTATAGACATATATATATATATATATATATATATATATATATATATATATATATATATATATATATATATATTTATTTATATATACAGTAAATATATGCACAGTATATATATATATACGTGTATATATATATATAAATATACATATATATATATTTATATATACAGTATATATATATATATACAGTATATATAAATATATATATATATATATATATATATATATATATATATATATATATATATGTATGTCTATAGGCTATAATAACCTGATACCAGTTGCTCAACTTATTAACAGTATCAATGGAGCCTGTGCAGTATCTGGATATAGTTCAGATCTCCTTTAACTACAGAACTCACAACGAGATCAGATAGGCTTATATTATATTATGTATGGTACAGATAGGCCTATATTATATTATGTATGGTACCGATAGGCTCATATTATATTATGTATGGTACAGATAGGCTTATAGTATATTATGTATGGTACAGATAGGCTTATACAGTAGTATACTATGCATGGTACAGATAGGCCTATATTATGCTATGTATGGTACATAAAGGCTTATACTACATGTATATTATGTATGGTACAGATAGGCTTATACAGTAGTATACTATGCATGGTACAGATAGGCCTATATTATGCTATGTATGGTACATATAGGCTTATACTACATGTATATTATTCATGGTACATATAGGCTTATACTGCATGTATATTATTCATGGTACATATAGGCTTATACTGCATGTATATTATTCATGGTACATATAGGCTTATACTGCATGTATATTATTCATGGTACATATAGGCTTATACTACATGTATATTATTCATGGTACATATAGGCTTATACTACATGTATATTATTCATGGTACATATAGGCTTATACTACATGTATATTATTCATGGTACATATAGGCTTATACTACATGTATATTATTCATGGTACATATAGGCTTATACTACATGTATATTATTCATGGTACATATAGGCTTATACTACATGTATATTATTCATGGTACACAGGGCTGCAAAATGTTGCTCAGATTTATAATTAAAACGATCTATTGTTGTAGAACTTCTGTTGGCTTGTACTTTATGTATATCTCTGCTACTATTAAATTTTATTAAAAAAATAATAAAGATAAATAATAGTAATGTAGTAGTAATAATAATAATAGAATAGTGATAATAATCAAATCCCGGGTACTTTATACAGGGATAATAATAATAATAGTAATGATAATAATAATAATAATAGTGGTATTAATAATAATAATAGTATAATAATAATTATAATAATAATAATAATAATAATCAGCATAATCGTACTCATAATAATAATCATAATAATATTAATAATATTATTATTATAATAATAGTTTAATAATAATAATTAATATTATTATTACAATAATAATAATAATAATAATATTAATATTAATATTAATAATAAGAAATAGCCGGGCGGCGATTCAGCACGTATTGCTCGAATTGTTTTTATCAAACCTCGGATTCTTTACACCGGGGTAAAAAAATATAATAATAAAAAAACACTAATAAGAATTATCAAAGTAACGGCTATAACAATGAAGTTTCACCGTCCGTTTCCTCATCAATGATTGATATCATAATAACAATAATACTAACAATTAGAGTGCTACAATCATCCATGACAACATCGAGCACTATTGAGACAAAATCAAGCCGGCGAGCAAAAAGAAGGTCCAAGAACGGTGCAAATTCCAAAATCCAGAAATTCAGTCCAAAGTAAAGGGAGTTAAAGAAAAGGTGGTTTATGCGCAGGTCGCTGCTCTTGGACACTGGATGGAAAAGAGAGATGGAAAAGATAGGTCTTCAATCAGGGACGTGATAATACGTAGTATATCTTGGGAACCATATGCACGTAATTTCAAGAGTGAAATCGTCTCATACTCGAAACTTATTCTATTAAAATACATCAGTAGGTCTTCATTGTCATGACACAATTAAATTATTATTGCGGAAAGCATAGCGTGCTTGTTCTGTATGGCAGCTAACACGAATTTAAGCTCCAAATTTAACAAACAAATGTAATTAGGTTACTATGGTAACTATGGAAGGCACATTGAAATATAGTACTGAATTTTATTTTGATCTTTTTATTTTGCATTTCTGTTGATTCATGAACAATAATTTAAGAATAATGTAAGAATGTCTCAATAGAGTAGGGGTAACGTCATGAAGTTTTAAATGACTGATCCTGAGGTGAATTGAACCCTCGTGGGTTCGAATCCCAGCCGCGCTGATCTGAGAGTAAAATCTCGGACATTCACTGGACTGGTTACACGGAAAATGGCCTATAAATTGCCTAACGGATTAAACATGTGGTGTTAAAAGTGATAGATATCAACATAGTTGATCATTTCACTATATGCGTGTTTACTTTTTAATAGCCTGCGCGTATAACAAGCGTGTGTGCTTATTTAATAGTGCACACGTATTGTAACTTAATTTATTCTTTATGTATCACTCCTCTTAGCTACCTGCTTGCTTAGTCCTCCATTTTCATTTCTATGCAGACGACACACAACTATATATTTCCTTTCCTAATCATGATTCTGATCAAAAACTGGCTCATCTCTCATCCATTCTAGACAAGGTTTATTCCTGGTTTTGTGCTAACCGTCTTGCTGTTAATCCCTCCAAAACTGAATACCTTTTAATTGGAACTCCTTTTCAAAGAAGTAAAATTAAATAGAATTAATAAGTAATAGCTCCGTTAATTTTCAGAATCTTGCTCTTTCACCTTCTCGATCCGTCAAAACCCTTGGAGTCATATTTGATGAAAACCTTGACTTTAAATCCCATATCTCTTCTGTTTGTCGCGCTTCTTGCTTTCAGATTCGTCAGATTAGGCAAATACGTCCATCCCTTACTAGAAATTCAGCCACTATCCTTGCTAATTCTATAGTTCATTCAAAGCTCGACTACTGTAATTCATTATTACATGGGTTGCCTACTTCTTCTCTCAATCGTTTGCAGCACGTCCAAAATTCTCTTGCACGTGTTGTTTGTAAGTCCTCTCGACTTCAATTTCGCTCTCTTTCTCTACTTCGCAGTCTTCATTGGCTCCCTGTTAATCAACGCATAAAATATAAAATAGCTCTAGTAACTTTCAAAACTCTGCGATTTGGCAAGCCTTCTTACTTATCTGAAATTCTTCTTCTCTATCGTCCCTCAGGTGCACTTCGCTCCTCCGATGCCAATCTTCTCTCAGTTCCAAATATTCTCACGCCATTGGGCAGACGTTCATTTTCTTACGCAGCACCCACAATCTGAAACTCTTTACCTGCTAATCTTCGCTCTTGTTCTTCTCTTTCAACATTCTCTAGCAAGCTTAAAACTTACCTTTTCCCACCACAGACATAATCAATCTACCTTGACCATATTTTGATCACCGGACTGGCTTTCGTTTAGGACCTTACTTCTCCTCAGCACATTTCTTTCACAGATTGGTCTGGGTGAATTGATCTGTAGTGATGTGTGCTGTTGGGAACGTCCCTGACATCATCCCTGGATGAGGAAACGGACGTTAAACCTTTATTTATTTATTTTATTTATTTAATTATAATACACACGTAGGTCTACATTGACTATTGTAACTTATGATTCACACGTAGGACTAGATTGACTGTTGTAACTTATGATACACATGTAGGACTAGATTGACTGTTGTAACTTATGATACACATGTAGGACTAGATTGACTGTTGTAACTTATGATACACACGTAGGACTAGATTGACTGTTGTAACTTATGATACACATGTAAGCCTATATTGATATTTTCTATTACGCGTTTGACCATGCAGATCAGAGCTATAATCCTACTACTTTAAAAAGTTATTCCTTAGACTAATTCGGTTTTAAGTGTGATATGTAGACTATTGTAGCATTGCGTGTCAATGTAACTTATTATTGCCGAATCCTATAATATTCTTCACATAAAAAGAAATATTTAACAGAAGTAAGTCAATAATATTGAATTTTGCTCGCCCATGTATCTTGGACTGGTTACCTGACTGACGTAGTAAATATAATCTACACTTTGAATTTGATGAGAATTCCTTTAATGCCAGTCGAGTTAAACGCGTTAAATAGCAGAGCCTATGTTTAAATCTGTTATATAATCTACATGCTTCACCTGGTGAGTGATTAGGTAAATATCAGGTCCATTGGGACTTCCTCTTAATTTCTCATAATTCTGGAATCACTTCATACATCGACTGACTGTAGTTTCGACAAGATTAAACCTGCAGGACACCGTTTACTTGACTTGATTAATTGCAACTATATTGAGGCAATCATGACAGAACGAGCCATTTTAAGGTTTGAGCTAGGACAACATCGACCATTAAGATAGATTTGACAGCAGAGAAAGAGAGAGAGAGAGACAGAGAGACAGAGAGAGAGAGAGAGAGAGAGAGATAGAGAGAGAGAGATAGAGAGAGAGAGAGAGAGAAAGAAATAGATAGAGATAGAGAGAGATAGATCGAGAGAGAGAGAGAGAAATTAATCTATAGATTTCTACATTAAGAGCACACCTGCCATCTAAAGTCTACATGAATTCTCCTGTACCACCAATCACCTCAGTGGTTTCACTACCAGACGATACTATGTCATCAGATGTCATCACGGATGCGTTAAGCTCAGCATCAACCAATGAACCGGTGAAATGGAGTTCTCAGTGGGGCACCACGCACCCATACACCCTCCCCCCTCTCTTCACCATCCTCCCATTCGACATCTTCGACAGTTTTGGAGTGATAATCGCTGTGACTGGAATCATCGGCAATCTACTGACTCTAGCTGTCATACTCCGTCGTCGTTCTCTTAGAGGGCGACCACACAACTGGTTCGTCGTCAACCAGTGTACCATAGATCTGCTCATTAGCCTGGCGCTCATACCACAGCTCTCTCTGAAATTCCCCAGAACTACCATCCCGCTCTGTATGCTCTACCAGACCAGGATCATATTCGTCGGACTCTACTTCAGCTCAATTTGTTGCATCGCTTGTCTGGCTTTAGAGCGATACGTCGTCATCGTACATCCCGTTCAGCATAAGCGATATCTGACGAGAGGAAAGTTGATCGGGTTCTTGGTTTGGCTTTGGTTCATGGGTCCCCTCTATAAAGCTGCCTTCGCCCTGCCTGTATCTGGGGTTGTGCACGGAGTTTGTCTGGTAGCTGGAATCTATCCAGATCCCGCTTCCAAGAAGGTAGCAGGACTTTTCAACTGCTTCATAGAGTTCCTGGTTCCACTCGTCGTGATCTTTTCCAGCTACCTAGCGATCTGGAGGTCACTCCGTCGCCGTGTTTCCACTCTACCACTTCCTATCCCAGGTCTAGTAAGGGCAGCCAAAGAGGATCAACAGCTGTCGAAGGCAAGGAGAAACCTCCTCAGAACCCTGGTAGTGGCTGTTACCTGCTACATAGTCTGCACTATAGTCAAACAGTCCATGCTGTTTGTCTATTTCGCTTTTGATGTTCCGGTCACAAGGGTTCCAAATCTCTGGCTCGCTTCTCAACTCATGTCAAACTCGAGTGGAGCATTCTATCCTTACGTCTATCTCTACATGCACAAGGGCATCAACAGAGGATTGAGGGAGATGATGGGTGGAATAGCGGGTGGATTGGGGTGGTCGTCTAGACATAGCAGTAAGGTGGAGAGTCAACCCAACCACACTGAGTGATTGTAAACAGTGAGCCTTTATGTGTGCATGAGTTACGACTTCTTGAAATAACACTAAAGATAAATTATGATTTGTTAAAATGTTGTTAGTGGCTTGCTTTAGGCTGCACCAACAGTTCTTATAAGGGATAAGAATTGATAACGAATAAGGAATGACCAAGCGTTGATAGCGAGTCAGAAAGTATTTAAGCGAAACAGGCACCGATGGTAACGTCATATCTCGCTTGTTCTATGTAGACAGCTTAACTGAGGCGCTCCACGTATCGGACGTTATAAAGACGCTTCTTATCTTGAACTCTTCGTGCTTTAAAAATCTTCTGCAGCTTTCATTCCTTGAAATTGCGACATCTGTTAGTTCAGAACCGTTTTAATTAAAAGCAATTAATAAAAACAATTTATTAATTGTAAATAATTAATTGTATTAATGTGTTAATTGTAAATTAATTGTATTAATTATATTAATTGCAAGCAATAAATTGAGGAAGGCAACGGGAAACCACCTCAGAAGCCTTACTTTACCCAAGCTTTAGGCTACATAAGGTATGGATAGGGCATAGACTTTGTGAAGCGATTAACTTGTTGATCTAAGGAGTGCTCTTATGGAGCGAGAAACAGACTTTGAGTATGAATATATACCTTGGACCTGCCACTTGGCAGTGCACTGAGGAGAATAACAACAATTGTTATTGTAATAATCGTCATTTTGCATAATATAGGGCCTGCAAGTGTAGGGGCCCCACGTTTTAGACCTTGTAGCGTGTCCATGACACTTTAGTATAGATCCAATAGCGTGTCGATGACACTTTAGTCTTGATCATGTAGCGTGTCGATGACACTTTAATCAAGACCTTGTAACGTGTCCATGACACTTTAGTATAGATCTTGTAGCTTGTCCATGACACTTTAGTATAGATCTTCTAGCGTGTCGATGACACTATAATCTAGACCCTGTAGCGTGTCCACGACACTTTAGTCTAGATCCTGTGTTGTGACACATTCTTATTGTAATGCAGTGACGGTTGAAAGCTCTCACTGGTGATGATTGCGCAGATATATGGTGACATCTGTGGATCGATAGGAATTATTTATTAGAGATCAGAAACAAGATTGGAAAGCTTTTCTTAGAATGAATTCTCCACCTCCTAACAGAGTAGATAGGGTGTGACGTGAGAACATGACCATGTCACATGTATATAAATAATAAAAATAATAATAATAATAAAAGGTTTAAGTTCCGTTTCCTCATACAAGGATTATGTCAGGGACGTCCCCCTATTACAGATCACCAAAAATCGATTCGCCCAAAACGATCTGAAAAAACATGGGCTGAAGAGAACGAAAAAGATCCACGACGACGCTGGTCCGGTGATAAAAATATTAAATATTATGTGAAAATATAAATAATAAATACCTTTGTGTCATATAGTTAATTAGAGAGAATGCTGTAAATTATAGGTCTTCAAACAACTAGTGGTGTAGACAGGATTTAATATCTAGGGAGGCATTTTAATCTTAGGGTAAAAGCTAAAAGCTAAGATTAACGTCAGTTTCCTCACTCGAAATCGATGTCAGTGATGGGCGAGCCCAGAATTTAAACCCCACACTTACTGATCTGCGGTCGAGTATCTTACCGACATCGTCACTGACTTTTTCAGCAAGGGGTAGGCACTTTGATAGAGTCACAGACTTATTACAACGTGTGCACTTATATTTAGGTCTTAATACAAATCTTGCATAACATTTTGGGGAAGGCAAATAATCCCCCTGCCTCCCCTCGCTACGCCACTGACACCAGTAACATTTTAGCGGAACATATTAACATTGAGCTACATTGAGCCCCAGAGCAACAACAGTTTGATCTCATTGAGCCCCAGAGCAACAGCAGTTTGATCTCATTGAGCCCCAGAGCAACAACAGTTTGATCTCATCGAATTTCACAGCAACAACAATTTGATCTCATTGAGCCCCACAGCAACAACAGTTTGATCTCATTGAGCCCCACAGCAACAACAGTTTGATCTCATTGAGTTCCACAGCAACAACAGTTTGATATCTTACTTGAGTGTGGCTATGCCAATGACTAGTCACCCGACCTCTCTTCTTCTCTTTAGTTTAAAAAACCTTTTCTTCTGCTTATTGTGTTTCGGAATCTGATGTATGCGTAATTACCTGAATTAAACCGGATAGGAAGAAAACATGGAAGGTTTCTGCCTCGTCGAAGGAAGATTTAGGAAACTAGAAGTGCTGTAAATGTTGATACTGAAAACAATAGAAAAGATAGCTGCACCCGAAAAGTTAAAAATGAATAAGTGCTGGAGAGAGTTAGTACAGATAGACAATTAATAAATGGATTAAAATTAGGAGAAAGATCTGGATTTAGTCCTGGAAAGTGCATATTTTAAAGGGAGGACAGTTTACTAAAAGAGGTCATTGAAGGTAGAATGGAAGAAAACAGAGGCAGAGGCAGGCCGAGATTAGGAATGTTAGATGATTTAAAAACTCACTCATACGTGGAAATGAAGAGGAAGGCGGAAGACAGAGAATGGAGGCGTTATGTACCATGGACTTGCCAGTGGGCAGCGCACTATATACCATGGACCTGCCAGTAGACAGTGCACTATATACCATGGACCTGCCAGTAGGCAGTGCACTATAGACCATGGACCTGCCAGTAGGCAGTGCATTATATACCATAAACCTGCCAGTAGGCAGTGCTCTACATACCACGCACTCTCCTATACATCTGTTTACACTCAGACAGTCCTCTCTGATCTAATCTGATTAGACGTCTAGACGATTTAGCTAAAAAAATTGAGAAAAATCTTCATTGGCCTCTTTACTCTATTGTTAAAGAAAACTTTTAAAATAATGTAACAAACCAAACAGTTCCTGTTGACAATAATTTAGATCTGTGTTTCTTAGTGGAGAGGTGGTATATTGAGAATGTGCGGGGGGGGGGAGTTTAGAATGTGTAGAGGGGAGAGGGGGATTGAATGACAGCGGAGCTCTAAATTGCATCATTGTGAAATGTTGTCATCAGCCTTTCAATGGAAGCCCCTGTTACAACACAGTGGTCGTAAACATTGAGAGCTATTGTGTGGAAGTACAGCGAGACAACATGTGGAATTGTGCAGAGATAGAGTTGTTGATAAAATACTGCTTTCTATAAAACACTATGCTCTACAAAACTAGACATTTATAATCTTATAGGGAAAGACTCATTCTCTTCCTGTAAAGTAGTCTCGAAGACCGAGTTCGGCCATGACACTGCTATATAAGTTTTCGTTGTTAATAATAATAATACTAAAGACTGGAGGGTGGGGAGTTTATGACGTCATGTAGTTTATATTTGCATATCTACGGTTGCTTGACTCTCTTTGTATTCTACTTTTTGCCAATAATTTATTTCCTCTTTATGCTATCTCTGTCTCTCTCTCCCTCTCTAGCGCTCTGTTTTATTATTTCTCTATCATTCTCTCTCTCTCTCTCTCTCCCTCTTTCTCTGTCTCTCTTTCTCTCTCTCCCTTTCTCATTCTCTCAGTAACTCTCTCATTCTCTTAGTCACTCTCTTTCACTCTCTCTCTCTCTCTCTCTCATTCTATCACAGAGAAAGAGACAGACAGACAGACAGACAGACAGACAGACAGACAGACAGACAGACAGACAGACAGACAGACAGACAGACAGACAGACAGACAGACAGACAGATAGATAGAGCTTGTAGACAGACTGGTATTCTTGACACGGGTTGCTTCTCATAGTACCATGCGTCTCCTCAGCTGTTACATCCTCTCTCTTTCTCTCTCTCTCTCCTCTCTTTCGCTCTCTCTCCCTCTCCTCTCTCCTCTCTATCTCTTCACTGTCCTTTCTCTTGCTCTCTACTTCTCTTTCTCTCTTCTCTCTCACTTCCTCTCCTTCTCCTCTCCCCCTCCTCTCTCTTTCTCTGCCCCCCCCTCTCTCTCTCTCGCTCTCTCTCTAATCTTCCATTATTTTATTATTCTTCCACCGTTTATCTCTATTGTATTTCTTCTTTCTTTGACCAGATTTATTTATTTATAAACAAATGGTATAGTAACTAATATGATATTGTAGTTTTTGTTATAATTTTATAAATTTTATAAATAAGTGCTGACTAGAAACAATTCTTTATGAATCGCCACTGAAGAAAAAGAGCGAGATAAATATTTATCATTTCTAACAAAGCAGTTAGAAATGAAGTACAATTCTGACATTGATGGTCTAATGTTTTTAGCAACAAAGAAGCTTTACTGGACTCAATGGAAGTATTTTTCCAGTGAGTGGAGAGTTAAGATGTCGTGTAAATGAGGATGTGGGAGTCATGAATAGGATGTGACGTTGTGGATGCTTCGATACATTGAAAGCAACACAGACACGCAATGCTGTAGATAAAGATTGATCTTCAGTGATATCAACTCTGGCTTCAGATGATTCGAGATTATCATTCCTCGGTAAAAGATATTTTTCTCTAAGCCGAACCGTGCAGAACTCTATAGAATCATTTAAATGCTATTGAAGTGTACACTTGTGTACGGCGTGTAGACCTACAGATTAAATGCCACTGAAGCGTACAGTTGTGTACGCTGTATAGATCGTAAGACTAAGTGCCACTGAAGTGTACACCTACTTTTCTTGTGTAATCTGTATAAACCATAAGACTAAATGCTGTTGAATTGTACACTTGTGCACGCTTTGTATACCTAAAAAATGCTACTGAATTGTACACTTGTGCACGCTTTGTAAACCGTAAGACTAAATGCCACTGAAGTGTACACTTGTGCACGCTTTATATACATAAAAATGCTACTGAATTGTACACTTGTGCACGCTACACAGACCGTAAGACTAAATGACACTGAAGTGTACACTTGTGCACGGTGTGCAGACAAATCTGTTAGTGTTAGAGTGTGTTAGATACTCTATGGCTGATCAAGTCTCAATTCTCTCACATGATTTCTCGTCACCAGGTGGCGAGCTGTCACACGTTACACTATGACCTCTATCCAGTGTATGACAGTGCTGCTGAACTAAACAAGTATTCTATAGATACAGAATTATAAGATATTCTAGAACTACTGGCTGGAGCCAGTGGCGAAGTCGGTAAGACACTCGACCGCGGATCAGTAAGTGCGGGGTTCAAATTCTGGGCTCACCCGTCACTGACATCGCTTTCGATAAGGAAACTGACGTTAATCTTAGATTTTACTAACAGATATTCTTTAGTTACTCTAGATTATAAGAATTTCTCCTTAAATAATGATCGAAAAATGAAGAGATACAACAGTAGAGTCAGCTCTATAGTCAACAGTAGAGTCAGCAGCAGAGTCAATAGTAGAACAGTAGTGTCAACAGTAGAGTCAATAGCAAATTCAACAGCAAAGTCTACATTAGAGTCAATTGCAGAACCAACAGTAGAGTCTACAGTAGAGTAAATGGTAGAGTCAGCTGTAGAGTCAATAGCAGAGTAAACGACAGAGTCAATAGCAAAGGTAATAGTAGAGTAAACGGTAGAGTCAGTAACAGAGTAAACGGTAGAGTCAACAGTAGAGTCATCAACAAAGTCAACAACAATCAATCAATAAGAATTTAACGTCCGGTCCTCGACATAGGGCAATGCCAGGAACGTCAACAGCAGAGTCAACAGTAGAGTCAATAGCAGCTGTAAGTATTTTTTCGTGGAATGACGTTAGGGAGAGAACAATGGTCAGCATTGACACGTTCATTGACACCCTATCACATCACCTGACCTCAGTGCTAGAGACAAATCTCAGATCACTCGTGACTATAACTTTATACGACTCGCTCACCACAAGCTGTTCTATAGAACATCGATTAGATTTCTGTTACATCCACATTTCTAGCGGTTCTATCGATATTCTGCTTAATATTTTGAAATATTTTGAAAGTAATTTGCGGCTATTATGTTTCTAGTATATGTAGCAAAATGACCGTATCGTTAATTTAAGGTTAAATCTTATTCTTTTATATTTCTTTTGATTGCTAATTTAGTTTGTACTTTTATGTTGTTTTATTTTCATTGCTTGTCCTACTGCCACTTGTTTGGTGAATAAAGATTATGCATTAGAATGCTGACGATTAGAATTTCTCTACAACTCTAACTTAAGCGGTTGCTTGTTGGTAATTGTCTTAAGGTGGATCAGTGGGCGCATAGTTCAAATCCGGCTTGTCCCGTCGCCAAAAGAGCCCCGAGGTTAACTTAGATTTAGACTCTTAATTTATTTATTTATTTTATTTATTTATTTTATTGATTTGGACTCAGAGTAAGAATTGGAGATAAAGATAAGTAGAGAGAGAAGTTTGGACACCATTAGAAAAAGAATTCCGGATTCTTGGGAATGGTAGGCCTACTTCTCACCCCTACTTTAACCATATCTACCTCCCACCCCACTCTGCCCCACTCTACCTATCACCCCATTCTGCCTCTCACACTACTGTGGTCACTCGTGATTGACTGATTAGCGAAGCTGAAGGTTAATTTAAATCTTTCTCATCAACAGATGTTATAATTAGAGCTCGAATCACTGGAGACGTCAAATCCAAACTCTCATCCTACTCTCACATCATATTCACATGGACTATTCCATCTCTCTCCTTTAACTCCCCTCCCCACAACAATCTCCTGGAACCCCTCACATCTCCTAGAACCCTCCCTCCTAGAAGAGACTGAGACTCAAAGTGTCTGCGCCAGATGTTGTCAATGGGACCTGAGGCTGGAGAGAACTGCCTGAGAGAAAGAGGAACACTGAGAGATACTCGACACGTACAGACAGAGGTACACTTAGAGATACTCGACACATACAGACAGAGGTACACTTAGAGATACTCGACACATACAGACAGAGGTCCACTTAGAGATACTCGACACGTACAGGCAGTAGGACAATGAGAGAAACAGAGGAGGGAAGAGAAAGACGCGTGCACGTAATAGGACAGAGTGTTAGATACATACATACGTGTACAGAGAACGAGAAAGTGAGAGAGAGGCAGACAGAGAGAGAGAGAGAGAGAGAGAGAGAGAGAGAGAGAGAGAGAGAGAGTATAAAGATAGAAGGTATAAGACACATGTGAAGTCACAACCTATTAAATGTTTCTTAGAGTACCATTAGGAACACTCTAGGTCTATATTGCTGGTATTCGAACCTATGGAATCTTGTCCAATAGGTAAACTTGATACTAATTAGGTTATCTAAGCGATTCATAGTCATTACATTTAAACCTATACATAATATATTTGTAATATACACATGAATAACTGCAATAACCTGCGAAAACTTGACTTTGAACTTCTTTTTCTAAAGTTTAGACAAACTATTAAGAAATGCTGCTTTACACTCCCACAATTTCCTTCTAAATTGATTCTTGAAATTTCCTAACAGCTTTAAATAAGGTTTTAATATTCTGCCTTGTAAATACAACACGGAGCAAGAAATTGTAATTAAATATATGAGAAATTTATTTTAAACTCATTATTAATTTTAGCTGAAAAATTGTTAATTAAAATTTGCTATGAAAACATGAATAATTTCTTTGGCATTTATTGAAAGCAAATGATGACTCTATGATAAAATTAAACCTATAAATAGTAAAGATATTACATATGTTATTATAATACAGAAATTATCTTAAAAGTTTATTCGACTGCTCGCATCAGGGGCGGTTATAGAAATGTTTTCCGGAGGGAGGGAGGGGGGGTAGAAGAAAATTTTTTCACAATTTATTTTAAAAATCTTGCAACCGTTTAGTTAGATTTTGTATGACTGAAGCAATTGACTACGATCGCCACACCCCAGGACCCTAACGGATCACTGTTAAACGTCATTTTAATTTAAAGTTAAAAATTGTATAAGGCTTTCGGGAGGGGGAATGACCCATCTGACCCCCTCTTGATCCGCCACTGGCTAGCAGTAATATTAAATGAGTGGAATAAGATGAAGTAAAATTGTCGAAGTTATAACGATGCCAGTGTCTTTAGAGATTATTATTTCAGGAAAAAGATTTAACTGACGGATCATGCACTACTATATTTAACTCTTTAATGGTTCGTTACGTAGAAAGTGGGAGCCCACGCGAGCTCTAATCAAAGCTATTTCTTCAGAAACCTGAAGATTTATTTCCTTTATCTCATATACATCATAAATTAGAACCACCGTTAACTGTTTGTATTCACTTCGGCTCCGTTATTTATAGGCAAAATATCAAATATATATAATGTAAAATATTTTATTAATAATTTAATATTAAATAAATTTATTCATTAAGTTAAGAATACTAAAACATTTACCCCCGTTTCTCCGGCCTTTAGATTGCTTTCAGAATCAACGGATTACGTTTGTTTAATTTTGACGAGAGAATTGTGTAGTTGTATGATTGATTGATAAACAAACACATGTCGAGAAATGACTGCAAATATTAAATCGCATGTCTTGGAATAAAGATGTGTTTAAATGAACAAAAAATTAAAATCTTTTCAAGAAAATAAATTTAGGAGTTTAAAACTACAAGCTTAGAGGCGCAGAGACAGATGTCAAATAGAAGCATAGTAGTAAGAAGTCGTGATTTCTGAGAGAAAACTAAAATAGTATTTGTTTAAAACATCTGC
Organism: Enchytraeus crypticus; assembly: GCA_905160935.1. NCBI lineage: Eukaryota > Metazoa > Annelida > Clitellata > Enchytraeida > Enchytraeidae > Enchytraeus > Enchytraeus crypticus. The sequence goes on along the minus strand of CAJHZI010000218.1, from coordinate 213,353 downwards.
TATTAAGTAACTCTGTCTCTCTGTCTCTCTCTGTCTCTCTGTCTCTCTCTTTCTCTCTGTCTCTCTCTGTCTCTCTCTCTCATCTCTTTCTCTCAATCCCTCTCTCACATCTCTCTCACTCTCTCTCTCTCTTAGTGCACTGCTTAATGACAGACTCATGACATATTGCTCTTCTTCCATATTCCATTATTTCTATTTAATTGACATGAGATCTTAACAATTCAACATATCTTAATTTTCTGCTACTCCACTAAAGATTATCACTTAATCAAACTTCTTACCAGATCTTTGATTGACTTACTACACACTTGTACCAGAAGTTGTACAGTAGTAGTAGTAGTAGTAGTAGTAGCAGTAGTAGTAGTGGTACAAGTAGTACAAGTTGTACTTGTACCAGATGGTAGAAAAAGAAACCTCTGCCTCATAAGACACAGGTCACGGATTCTCCTCACAGCCGAGCCGTCATCTAAATCACGTGATAAGAGAGATGAAATGTCTTTTGCTATTTTATTGGGCTCGTGGTAGAATGTGCTAGCATGTGCTAGAAATGTGTTAGAGTGTGTTAGAATGTGTTTGAATACGCTAAAATTTGTTAAAATGTGTTAGAATGATGTAGAATGTGTTAGAATGATGTAGAATGCGCTAGAATGTGATAGAATGTGCTAGAATACGTTAGATGTGCTAGAATATGTTAGAATATGTTAGAATGAGCTAGAATGACGTGTTAGAATGAATTGACGATTTATCCTGGCTTGAGCTAAATGAATTGCTGAGAAGATTCTGCGTTTAGTCTAGAGAGATAAATCTCTATCTAGTCTAGAGCTAGACTCTGTGTAACGAGTGTGGCTGTGGTCCAACATTCACATAGTGTCTTACACCAGTGTGAGCGGGGGTAATAATAATAAAAAATAATAAAGGTTTAACGTCCGTTTCCTCTTAAAAGGATGATGTCAGGGACGTCATGTGAGCATGTGTGGGTAGGGGAACATCTACATCTATGCCTTGATACTCTTGCTTTGTTTTCTGCTTTTCTTCAATAAAAGCTGGTAAATCTAATGGTAACGTCAGTTTCCTCACTCGAAAGCGATGTCAGTGACGGGAGAGCCCAGGATTTGAACCCCGCACATACTGATCCGCGATCGAGTATCTTTCCGACGTCGCCTATGGCTCCAGCCAGTATTGCACAGCTTTGCAATAGAAAGAACTGAAGCATTTGAGGCAGCGAGGAATATATTAGAAACTATTGCATAGAGAATGACAAAAGTTTAAAAGAATGGAAAATTCTCAAATAGGAGATGACTGATGATATGATGTAGGAAAGAGGGGATTTGAGACAGTCTTTTCGTATACCGACGCTATTTAAACTTGGATTCAAGGGAAGATGATGATGATGATGTTGACGATGATGATGAGGATGATTGCAGAAAGAATGAGAGATAGAGAAGAATGGGTGGGGGGCACTGCCACTCCGACAACCTGCGCCTGAATTTTAAATTTTAATCTATACTAAAAATTTATTTAAATATTAAAAAACAAATTTCAGACAGCAAAAACTCTATAAGTGTATTTAACTGCAGAGCTTAATCGCCATGAGCTACTTCACTAAGTCGCCTCTTAGGACACGTGCGGTCGTGCATTGAACTACATTTTAAAGTTTTATTGGTTCAGCCAACTGATGATAAAATGATGATCTCGATGAGCTACACGAATGAACTACTGGGTGATTTTAACATGAACCTCTGGATGAGAGAGAGAGAGAGAGAGACAGAGAGAAAGAGAGAGAGAGAGAGAGAGATAGAGAGAGAGAGAGAGAGAGAGAGAGAGAGAGAGAGAGAGGTTGTTCTGTGTTTTTTCTCTAATTTACTGTTTGGAGTTAAAACATGGTCGTCAACATGTTCTGCGCTGACTTCCATTATCTCTGTCGTACATAATGAGAAAATACAGAGAGGCTGAATGTAGGGTGCCGGGGGGGTAACGGGTGGGACGTTCATTTCACTGAAACAGCCAATTTTCTCAAACATTAGACATGGATTACATGTAGAAGAAACATTACCATTACTTTATCTAATTGTTTATCATTTATCTTAAATTGAACTATTCGCTCAAATCTCGTTTATTCGCTAATGAAGTAAAGTTTTACATATAGATCACTGACTGTAGCCTATATAATGGATCCCACTCGTATCAGGTTAGTCAGGTTAATTAGGCTAGTCAGGTTAGTCAGGGTAATTAGGTCAGTCAGGTTAGTCAGGTTAGTCAGGTTAGTTAGGTCAGTCAGGTTAGTCAGGTTAGTTAGGTTATTCAGGTCAGTCAGGTCAGTCAGGTTAGACCGTTAGTCAGGGTAGTCATGTTAGTCATGTTAGTCATGTTAGTCATGTTAGTCAGGTTAGTCAGGTTAGTCAGGTTAGTCAGGTTAGTCAGGTTAATCAGGTTAGTCAGGTTAGTCAGGTCAGTCAGGTTAGTCAGGTTAGTCAGGTCAGTCAGGTGTGTCAGGTCAGTCAGTTTAGTCAGGTTGGTCCTATTGATTCATTTAAAAAGAACAAAAATTGATTGTCAGAGAAGTTATTGCTGAGATTCGAACCCTCGGCTCTCATCGTGTGTCTCATAGACGGTCATTTGCTTATAATATTACAGAGTCAAGAAACAATTATATGCTCGTTTAATTAGGCAAGCGTGATCTAACCCTAATCATGCCATCTTATTGGTATAACGTAATTATTTATTTATTTATTTAATAATAATTTATACAAAAATGTTTCATTTTGCCATAATTTATATCTTTGAACTGATGTTTTGCATTTTGGAATATTTACCTTTTGGACATTGTTTTGTCAACCGGCTTGGATTTGTCTCAATAGTGCTCGATTTTGTCATAAACGACAGTAGCACTCTAATCGTTGTTGTTGTTATTATTATTATTAACTCTTGCAGAACAGCGCAGCTCTGCGATCATACCAATAGTGCCGTTATGGCAGAGATACAAGTCTAATATCTAGTTTTGACAGACCTTTGATACCTTGTGATTCTGGGAATGTTTATTTTATTTCTTTTAAATGTTTATTTCTATTTGTATTTGTCAGTAATTTGGTATTGATGCTGAAATAAGCACATATCTATCTCTCTCTCTCTCTCACTCTATGTCTCTGTTTCTCTCTCTCTCTCTAATACTTTCTTATATCACTAAATTATATAACTTTATTCTTACAAATCAGAGCTAGAACTAAGCTGGATTCATCAGGCCGAGTGAGGACAATGCAGCTTGTCTTCAGCAGATGTCATGCGGCAGTTTAAACCTTTCAGATGAAGATCTAATCCTTGAGATAACCTGGAAACAACGAATAGCGCGTTCAGTGGAAGACAAGTCGAGACTCTCTTGTTACAGCTGCATCGAGTAATTGCCGTGTAACTGAAGTGACGCAAACGAATGCTAAGATAGGCTGCTTGATGAATGCTTGATGAATGCTTGATTTAACTCTAATATCCTCCTAGAAACCTCGCTTTAATAGTAACGTAATTAGTTAAATCAAATGTGCCGTTAAAATTGAGAAGTTAAATTAATGTCAGAATATGACGCACTGCTTTCTAATCAACAATTTTGATTGGAACTTATTTTTCTACGAAGAAATTAAGTTTAAATTGAATTAGGTCAAATAAAAGATTAATGAACATGTTTAAGTCTATATCAATCAATCAATTAATTCCACCATCGCGCCATGAATCAATCAATGGTGAATCAATAAATCACTGAATCACGTGATATTTAGGAATATATATATATATATATATATATATATATATATATACATATATATATATATATGTATATATATATATATATATATATATATATATATATATATATATATATATATATTACATATTTTACAGGCCTATGTGTTGGCATGAGCCCAGAACTAAAAAATACACAAACTGTCATAGACATACATGTATATTACATCCACCAAACTGGTACAACTGCTCGAATGTTTCATCAGAGAAGGGTAGGTTTGGACCATAGAGACAATGTCGTCCACTGGAGTCTAACGATTTATCTCTTCAGTAAACGAAGAATTATTTTAAAAACAACAGCAGTAACTATAAAAATCATTCTCTCTCTCAGTGCACTGTCTACTGGCAGGTCCATGGTATAAAACCTCCACTCTTCTCTTTCTTCCGCTTTCCTCTTCATTTCTACATATGAGTGGGTCTTTAAATCACCTATTACATTCCATCTGATATGCACAAACAATAGCTCTCTTAGTGCACTGCCTACTGGCAATTCCATGGTATATAACGCCTCCACTCATCTCTGTCTTCCTCCTTCCTCTTCATGGTATATAACGCCTCCACTCATCTCTGTCTTCCTCCTTCCTCTTCATGGTATATAACGCCTCCACTCATCTCTGTCTTCCTCCTTCCTCTTCATGGTATATAACGCCTCCACTCATCTCTGTCTTCCTCCTTCCTCTTCATGCCACATACGAGTGGGTCTTTAAATCAGCTAACATTCCTTTTGATAAAAACTTAACTTTATTCTAAAAAATTTCATTAGTAGCTCTGAACGAAAGCGAGATACAAACATATCCCATAAGCAGCACACCATAAAAGACCACAACTGTTGCAGATTTCTAGATCTCAAATAAAAATCTAAATAAATTGGTCTAGATAAATCTAAATTAAATTTAAAAAAATGAATCTAAATGGATAAGATGGTAATCATTGCGACAAATAAAACTTCGCTCGACTAAAATAATCTGCGCTTAGCTCCTGTTGTTGTTGCTGTTGTTGAGGCAAAATCTCCGCCGAAAAAATGATTTCCTTTTTAAACTTCTGATAGGAGGGTGGGGGGGGGGGTAAATACTAAATCCTCGCTCTTTTATCGAGATTTACTTCCATTATATTTGCAGTCTACGGCGCTTAAAATGTTTCGTTCTGTGGAAAATCTCTGAGAGAGTTTGATAGACATGAGCGATGTGATTAGATGTGATATTCCTCCGTCTTACTCTTTAATCTCTCTCTCTCTCTCTCTCTCTCTCTCTCTTTCATTCTTTCATTCTTTCATATTTCATCCATCCATCCACCCAATTGTATATTCATACTATAATAAACTCAACATTCTCACAAAATTCACAATCAACCCATGACCCAAAAATGATCAAAGTTCATAATTAGCTAATATACCCTTCTAGATCTTCACATCTCAATAAGTTGGAGTCAAAAGGTAAACTTAATTTATGTAGCAAAAAGAAAATGTGACATTTATAGAAAATCCTTGAAAAAAATGCATGTTTGTTTAAGTTTAAATGCTTCTGAAAGTATCACATTGATCTGTACAGAGCTTACGAAGTAACTAATTGTAGTCTCCAAACTTTTTTCTCTATGTAAAAGTATCAATCAGTCATATGCAATCCACCATAGCTTACTAGAGTACTAATCAATCATAAACAATCAATAGTTTAATGAAGTATCAATCAAGCAATTATAGGAACTCCATTGTTTAATTTAATAATTAATTAATATAGTTAATGAATATAAATTATCATTAATATTAATTAATGATTATTTATTGTCAATGCCGAGGTACCTTTGCTATCATATACTGCGGCGAAAGCTTATTAAATTTATAAAATACTAAGTTACGTTTGTAAAATCTTTTAGGATTTGAGGCTAAGACATTTTCTCAACTGTTAATTTACTTTTTAATACTCGTGAGTTTCGATTGGATGGACAAATTTTTAGGACCCGTAGATTCGATAAAATGTACCGAAATGATAAGCAAAAATATGAAATAACAATAAGAATAAATAATAATGAAATAATAAGTAACAAAAATAAGAAATGATAAGAAATGATAAGAAATGATAAGAAATGATAAGAAATGATAAGAAATGATAAGAAATGATAAGAAATGATAAGAAATGATAAGAAATGATAAGAAATGATAAGAAATGATAAGAAATGATAAGAAATGATAAGAAATGATAAGAAATGATAAGAAAGGATAAGAAATGATAAGAAATGATAAGAAATGATAAGAAATGATAAGAAATGATAAGAAATGATAAGAAATGATAAGAAATGATAAGAAATGATAAGAAATGATAAGAAATGATAAGAAATGATAAGAAATGATAAGAAATGATAAGAAATGATAAGAAATGATAAGAATGATAAGAAATGATAAGAATGATAAGAAATGATAAGAAATGGTTAGAAATGGTAAGAAAAGGTAAGAAATGGTAAGAAATGATAAGAAAGTCGAAGATTTCTGAATAAAGCTTTGGAAAAAGTGAATAAACACATGTGAGATTAGGCCTGCAGCTGGACCAGTGTGTCAGATAACACCGCCAGTGTGGTAGAGAGCTCAGAGACTGAAGGCTAGAGACCATTGGACCCACAGGGGCGGGGGGGGGCATGAGTAGATATCCCATCCTTTCATCTTCCCCCCCCCCCTTCTGAAACTGTTTGAATTTAGACTAAATTACATTATTTAAAAGAACTTCATTTTTATTTTTTTTTAAATTTTGAATTGAACTGATTACCCGGAATTTGGCTCGCACCGTTTATGGACTCCTCACTCTGCTCATTGGTTGTAATTTGGTTCCACAGCGTTCAATGTTGTCATGGACAACAGTAGCACTCTAATCGTATTGTTGTTGTTGTTGTCTCTTTTATTTTACACAATTTTTTCCCTCCCCAGGACAAGCCATTTCTCAGCTCTGCTACACTGAACGTCTATTCGTCTTGTAATTGAGTTCGCGACATGGTATTCAACAACGAGGAAAAACCATCTCTGTGGAAAACCCAGCGTTACATCAACTTACGTGCGCTTCTTAATACTACCTTTAGTCACCAAATTCGTGAAAGTATGATACACATACAACACAAATCAAACATAACATCATCATCATCATCATCATCATCATCATCATCATCTTCCCTTGAATCCCAGTTTAAATAGGGTCGGGATACGAATAGACTGTCTCAAATCCTCTCTGTCCTACATCATATCAACAGTCAATCCCCTATTTGAGACTTTTCCATCCTATCAAGCACAACATAAATCAACATAAAGAAAGTAAAGAAAGTAAAGAGTGTATAACTAGAGTAGCAAACGCAATCCCTGTTCAAATATCATTAGTAATAGTTATGGCAGTAACTCTTTATACTAAACCAATGTTACAGCAACTTACGTGTGTTCCTATGTATATGAAATAAAATGCCTCGGGTTCAGAAGAAGTTTACCAGTGCCCTCCTAAACAACTTATTATTCGTTAAAAACAGTCAGTATTAAAACGAAACCTATAAAAACGGTGTTATGATTTACTGCTATTTAATTATTAACTTTGGCTGGTACGCCCCCTGGTGTTCTCTACAGAGAACGATTAATTAAAGTTCTGGTGAAATCGATGAGAACACGGCGGCAGCTGTGAAGTGCAGTGAACGAGAAATACCAGATTAGTCGACGCCTTGTAACACAGGCAGTTAACTGAACCTGGTAGTAAGACTACATTTTAAGATAAGAGTTTTTAACGAGCATGTATTATTATCAGATGTTGTAGTATATGCTGTACACTTATATTAACTTATGTGTAAATGTCGGGAGTAGAGATAGAGATAGAGAGGGATTGATAGACAGAGAGAGATAGATAAATAGATAGATAGATAGAGAGCGAGAGAGAGAGAGAGAGACAGACAGACAGAGACTGAGACAGAGAGAGAGAGAGAGAGAGAGAGAGAGAGAGCTAGAGACATAGAGAGAGAGAGAGAGAGCGGAAAAGAGAGTGAGAGAGGGAGCGAGAGAGGGAGAGAGAGACAGATAGAAAGAGAGAGAGACAGAGAGAGAGAGAGACACTTGGATTGTCTAACCTCAGACTAGAGTCAGTCGAGGTCTCAGATCAGAGACTGAAGCAGTCCTGGTACAACTGGTACAAGCTGTGCTACAGTTCATAGGAGAGGTGCAGATTTCTAACTTAATTAATTTATACAATTGACACACAGCAGTGTGATTTATTAAATAGTAGTTTAAAACAGAGCTCTATGTGAATTTATGAGCAAGTATATTGTGTTATGTAGTTTATGTGTTAGCAGCTCGGATTTGTAATATAATATTATGTATTAACATGTGTAAAACAGAGCTCTATGTGAACTTATCAGGAAATATTATGTATTACATAATATTTATAATATAATATAATATTTATTCATATTACATAATAACGTCATGTATTACATTGTTTAAATCAGCAGCACGTATGTGGAACACGTTTGTATAACATAATTCTATGCTATAGTGTCAGCAAATACACTGTATGGTGGATATAAACAGGATAGGTGGAACATGTGTATTAACATGAGTAAAACATAGCTGATCTAAGTTATCATATCAGCAACTATATTGTATGACATAGTGGAAAAAAGCAGCGTGCACTTAGCACATGTATATTAGTTGCTTCACTTTAGAGCTTTAAATATTATTTAGACGAAGTCCACATTTACATTTATTTGGATTTAATTTAAGCGTTAGTTGTCGTTACCTCGCATGTAATCAATCAGCAATGTATTAATAGTATTACTAATCAATAATAGGCCTACTACAAGGTCTACGTGTCTCAATAACGCAATGGTTAGAGGTGTAGATAACGTCATGAAGTTTTAAGCGGCAGATCATGAGTTGAATTGAACTCCTCGTGTGTTCGATTCCCGGCCGCGCTGATCTGAGAGTAAAATCATGGACATTCACTGGACCGGTTGGTTATACGGAAAATGGACAAAATTGCGTAACGGATTTAACATGTGATATTAAAAGTGATAGATATCAACGTAGTTGATCATTTCAATATAATGTGTGTTATTATTGTTATTACATATGCAGAATTTATTAATAGGCAGCCCATCCAGGAGTACGGCACAAAAATAAATTTTACGGAACATACATGTATTCCAGGAGCGCTTGTTATGTTGTCAGAAAACTTTAAGAGAGGAATATAAATATTATTGAAGACATCTGAGGTAGTTTTCCTTTCTTCTTTTAGTATTAAAGCTGACAAAATTGAAAATTCTTTAGTATTGATTTATAAACTATTAAAACTAAAATGTAAATTTACAAACATTTAAGGATACTAATTAAAATTTCAAGATAAGGAGAAGTATTAAGATCACAATACAAGCAAAGCATCCGTATAAATCTGATAAAACTGTAGACAGTTCATAGAACACGATAAATCTCACAAAACTGTTTATATGAGGATATTCAGAGATCCATTGGACGCAAGACGTGTTCAATAAACCCAATTTATGCGATTGAAATGTAAGTACATTAGTTTAATTCCCTCTATCTGAGTATGTAAGTACTTTAGGTTAATTCCCTCTATCTGAGTATGTATGTACTTTAGTTTAATTCTCTCTATCTGAGTAGGTTATCTACTTTTTAATTGTTGTATTACTCTTTTTCTCTTTTCTCCATCTGTAGCAACAAAAATTGCTTATCTAAAATGACAGGTTTTTTTGTACAGATTTATTCACAGAATCTTTATTTCCGATGGTACATTTGATAAATATCGCTTTTATCATAAAGGAAATGCCGATCTAACAAAACGACCATCTCCATTGAAGGCTATTTTTGTGAATATATTCAGAATTCCCCTTTTTGAGCAAAATTCCAAAGCAGAAAATTTGAGTAAACGTAACTTTGTTTCTGCTTCTTCTGTAACTCTCATTCACTCTCATATTCTGCTCATAGATTTCCGTGTCTCTCATAAAAGCCAGAAAATCTCTTTACGGCGTAGCTTTGGATATGACGGTGATGGTGTATTGGTTAAAGTGTTTGTATCTCTTTCCATGTATTAACCTTTAGTTCAAATACGTACCAGGTCCGACGCTAATGGTTCTCTGTGAAGGCGCATCAGACGTGGGCAACCTATGGGATGTTGTTATTGTTGCTACTCTTGCTCAGTCTTGGGCACTGACTCGTAATTTTTAAACTTCTTAAATCTTCCACTAAATAAATGAGTTACGACTCTTCAAAAATGTAATTCACAAACTATAAGATACATATGATAAGAATTTGGATATCAGCTTGCCCACGTAGGCTAATGTCCTTAGAAAGCTACGCATCTCTTTCCGGCATAGGTCTAATTTTAACCGCTTGCCTTGGATTTTGGACTTGCACTGTTTTGATCTCGCTTTCTCTTGTTGTCTCTGTATATCAGTCGTCATCGTGTGGTACTTTGGCGCCTGTTTGTGTAGCGTCTGCAAGAGACGTCCCTGACATTGTCTTATGGCGACTAACCGGACTTTAAATTTTAGTTGATTGATTGATAGGATGTAAATCTTGAAGGCAAATCTCTAGGAGTGAAAAGTCTGCAGAAGTGTAAGCCTCTGAGAGGAAATTGTTCATCACTTGCAGAAATCCAATAGTGTTCGGCTTACGTCTCGTGAATGAAATTAGACCAGGAAAGCTCCCGGGTGATTTCACCCCTGTGGAATACAATCGAGACCCTAATGACCAAGACTGTTTCATTTCAACCCTCAGGCTGTCTACACACCACAGTCTTCTGTTTATTCAATAACTATTTACCTCTCTTTCTCTCTCTCTCTGTCTCTCTCTCTCTCTCTCTCTCTCTCTCTCTATCGCGCTCTCGCTCTTTCTTCTCTCTCTCTTTCACGCTCTTTCTATGTCTTGATGTATTATGAAAGATCGATAGCATTACTACTAGTCTTCTATACATTAGTAATACTGAATCTTATTTATTAGCAAGGAATTGTACCAGCTGAATCTGTGATACAGTCCAGATCTGGAACTACAGTATTTTCTAATAGTAACAGATTATAGTATAGTAATGTACATATATATATATATATATTATATACATATATATATATATATATATATATATACATATATATATATGTATATGTGTGTGTGTGTGTATGTGTATGTGTATATATATGTATATATATATATATGTATATATATATATATAAATACTTGTATCAATATATATATATATATATCAATATATATATATATATAAATATACTTGTATCAATATATATATATCAATATATATATATATGTATATATAATGCATGTATATATACATGTACATGCACATGTATATATGCATACATTATATACACGTGTAAAAGTACTGGCTGGAGCCAGTAGCGATGTGTATGTGCGGGGTTCAAATCCTTGGCTCACCCGTCACTGACATCGCTTTCGAGTGCGGAAACTGACGTTAACATTAGCTTTACCAGCTTTTAGAGTGTACACGTATAATGTACACGTAGAATGAACACATATTGTACACTGATAGTGTACAATATGTGTACAATATGACTGCTGTAAACACATATAGTGTTGTATGAACTAGCTCTCTGATCAGAGTGAAGCAAAGCCTGCTCTATGATCCACGGGGTCCCTGGGGTCACATTTATACGGGCACCAGGGTACCACTTTTTCTCCTTCCTGATCTTTTTTAGTCTCTGAAAATTGTCCAATTCTGTTAGCAGCAGCCCCCCCTCGTCATCCATCTTTGTAGCACCCCCCCCCCCCGACACCCACTAAGAGAGGAGGAGCTGTATATTTTGATAGGATAACAGAAAAAGACAGAAAAAGTTAAAGTAAACAGGCATTATAGTGAAATGATCAACTACATTGATATCTATCACTTTTTAATGCCATATGTTTATACCGTTAGGCAACTTATTCCATTTTCCGTGTAACCAGTCCAGTGAATGTCCGAGATTTTACTCTCAGATCAGCACGGCTGGGATTCGAACCCACGAGAGTGCAATTCGCCTTGGATCTGTCATTTAAAACTTCATGACGTTACCCCTACGCTGTTAAGACAGAGAAGCGTGGAGGCGTTATATACCATGGATCTGTCAGTAAGCAGTGCACTTAGCTATAAGCGCTTAGCTTTGGTAAGTAATATAATGAAATATTTTAAGTTTCTGCTAAAATTGAACTGTAACCCAACGAAACATCCTCATCCTTGTAGCTTCTCTATGCTGTTACATTTGACCGCTTCATGAACCAAACGTCCGGTTCTTTCATCTTCGCCAGTCCCAAGTCTTTTAACTTATTCGATAAGGATTTGAGAATCAATCACCCGAGAGCTGATATAAATCATGAGCAATATGCAATTCATTCAAGAGGTCGCATGTATAGGGTCCATCAGTCATTTTAATGGTCCTCGTATCATATGTAACCAACACTGCTCGGTCACTGAGGCATAATTACATTCAAAGAACCGGTCCGTGAGAGTGTCTGTCCCTGTCTCTATGTGTACGTGCATGTGTGTGTGTATGTGTGTGAGTGTGTGCTTGTGCATAGTTTTTATGAACGAATTGAAGTATTTTCCTTTTTTAATGTCAGAATGAATGTAAAGGTTTACCACTTAGATCTGTGACTCGTTCTTTGTTAGCAAAGTTGGATAATGTACTTGTTGGATTTATAGAGTAACGGATTGATTGATTATTTTTTTATCTATAAACGTTTTGATTGGTTAAAGGGTTACTTGATCGATTGATTGTTTGTTTGATTGATTGATTGATCGATCGCCCGATCGAATGATGGATTGATTAATGGCATGATCGATTGACCGATCGATCGAATGAATGAATGACTGATTGATTGATCGAAATATTGATTGATTTATTGATTGATTGACTGTGCGGACGAGCCTAACTTCAATTGAACCCGACCCATCACTGACCCGGCTAGGATTCAATCAGAGATTGTAACATTCATTTAATTATAATACAGTCCCGAAGTCCAATCAATCACTTCACACTTCATCTTCTCACTCGCTCTCCGTCTACCCCCCCCCACCTCTCAGTGGACATTTTGTCGTATCTCGCTCTAACTAATTAACACTCATCATCATCATCATCATCATCAATCAATCAATCAATAAGAATTTAACGTCCGGTTCCTCGCCATAAGGCAATGTCAGGGACGATCATCATCATCATCATCATCGTCATCATCATCATCTTCATCAACACTCACAGCCATCAGCGGCTCAGCGTTGTCTCCTCCAGGGTCAGTTTCTCTTTCAATTCTCTACTCGGTAGGGCGAATGATGCCCTTAATAAGTATTTTTTATCTTTATGTCTTTAATAAGTTATTGCTGTCAATAACTTATTGTAATAATTTCTATAACTGACAACACATTATTTAACTAACAATATATATTTTCTGTAGATCTATGTTAAGTTAAATTATTTAGAAATGTAGAATCTAGAATATAGAATTTAGAAATTTATAATTATTTAGAAACTCTGTTGAAAGCTTCAGGAGAAATGCAAACACTTGTGATGCTTGTCAATGCTGCCTCAAAAATAAAGGTAACTGTTACCAACAGCTGCAAAAAAAACCTTATAGGGGTGACTGCTACCAGCAGCTGCAAAAACCTCATAGGAGTTCTTAAGTATTTTGAACTACTCTCTGTGGTTGTTTAATTTTTTTCTACGAAAACCTCTGCTCTTATTTCACTTTTTTTGGGTTATTTATTGAAAATAGGAATTTATCGAGTGAATAAAAAGATTCGTGATTAAAGGTCGAGTGATTAATTGTACTGATGTCTCGTAGACTCGAGAGAGGTTGTGGGCTTTGATGTCGACACAGTGGATCAGTTGACTCAGTGAGATGTCACGTCTAGCCTCTGTGCTGCATCTCCACTGTGTCACACTGTCACTATAGGATCACACTGTCACGTCTAACTGTTCTACATCTCCATTTTGTCACACTGTGACGATTGTGTCACATTGTCACTATAGTGTCACACTGTCACGCCTAACTGTTCTACATCTCCACTGTGTTACACTGTCACGATAGTGTCACACTGTCACGATTGTGTCACACTGTCACGTCTATCTGTTCTACATCTCACTGTATTTAATAAACTCGTTTCATTTATTTCTCTGATCTCCATGCTATGTCAAGTGCTTTGTTCTGATTGTGTTTGTTTTTATAAATATCCCTCGTGTACGTTCTCATCTCCATAGTATCCCACAGCCCGGATCACAGGAAGTCCCTGAGATATGGACTCTCTGAGGACAATCTCGAGGTCAAGAATCCTGACGAGTATCCCAGGGGAGGGGGTGATTGTGATTTAGCTGAGGTGGGGGAGGAGTACTGAGACAAGAAGCCAGTAGATCCAATTAGCAGGGATGACAATTGAGCCGGGTGGAAATCCCCATGTGGTTATAAATAAAGCAGTCGCTGAGCAGTTTTACGACTTTAATGGGAGAGTTTGAGCTGAAAAAGAGCATAAATGAATGTTGAGTCGCTGTGAGCGGCTTTTAGTGAAAGCCGTGTGAATGATGATGCTAGGATGCAATGGCTTCAGTTAAATGTTAAATTCCTAAAGGTCATTTCTAGCTTATTTAATAAACACCTTTTCTTTCTTGCATTCTTCCATACAAGTTTGGCATTCCATTACCTTGGCAATTGTTTGCGCACGCACATGTAGGATTGAATTAATTGAACGTTAAACTAATCTTAATGACGGTAGCTCGAGTGAGTCAAGTCGTCTTGAGTTTAAGCCTGGTGCTTCTGAAGCTTGATGTTAAACCTTGACTGTAAACCAAGCATGTTTTATCCAAGGAAATATAACAAGAGTTTATTCTTTATTCCATTTGCTTTACCGTATCGCTTTTGCAGCTGCCATTGCAATATTGATTGGTTAATCAAATAGTTCGGCTGAGGTTGATGGAAACGTCCCTGATGTTGTCGTCGGCTCCTCAACGGACGTTAAACTCTTAACTAGAAGTGATGGATGTAGACTTTCTTTTGATTCCATTGTGTTCGATGTTGTCATGGACAACAGTAGCACTCTAATCGTTCTTACTAATATCAACAGTAAATAAAACATGTATTTATATAATTGCACAGTTCTCATCGCAATCTGATATTCGAGGTTTTTCTCATTTGACTATCCAAAGACACATGAGCGACTGGTTAGCCAGGGTTTAGCAAGCACATAGGTCTATCATTAACCTGTGTCTCACACAGCATGTCGCCGCAGTGGACCGGTTTATTGGACAGTTACCAGGCAGAACATTTTGTAAATTCTGTGGAAAGAAGATAAAAAGTGGAGTTGAAATGACGTCCATGTCGTTTTCCAGGTATTTATGACCCACGGTTGAGCTTTTAAATCTCTCAGCGCTACCAACTCCCACAGCGCTGCCATTGCGATGAAGAAAAACCAGTCAATTGAATAAACTGCTTTCACTGAGCTGATTGATGCATACACTGGAGCAGCTTGGGCTCAGTTTTGAGATAAAACTGGTTTAGCTTTATCATACTGGTAGCATGTCTTAACTTAATAGCATAGATGAAAAAAAGTTTTTTTACGTTTTTTATATCTGTTAAAAAAGGCGTTTTTTTAGAGTTTTTATTTTTTGTAAAATAAAAAACATAAAAAACGTAAACCGTAACCGTCAAACGTAAAAATTAAGATAAACACTGTGATCTCACCTCTAATTATTTCAACTGTGAGCCAAAAGAGGAAATTGTAAACCTGAAAGTATTTGTTTATATTTGTATGGAGTCTATGGACATATTTTAGAACGTTAGATCAAGTCTAGTTGTAATAAAATTGTTTAGTATTATGGAATGAAGGCATAGTAACATATATGCAAGCCCACGTGTACGCTACTAACGTTTTTTTCAAAGTTTTTTTTACGTTATTTATTTTTTTGGAAAAGAACGCGTTTATTAACGTTCTTTTTTTGGTAAGAACGTTTTTTTTTCATCAGCTTAATAGCGTAGGGGTAACGTCATGAAGTTTTAAATGACAGATCCTGAGGTGAATTGAACTCTACTGGGTTCGAATCCCAGCCGCGCTGATCTGAGAGTAAAATCTCGGACATTCACTGGACTGGTTATACGGAAAATAGTTCAAATTACCTAACAATTTAAACATGTGGTATTAAAGGTGATAGATATCAACATAGTTGATCATTTCACTATTATGCGTGTTTACTTTTGAAATGTTTAGGTACGAAAATCAATTCAACCTCCAAACAGCGCTTTTATAAACTTTTTATCAACTGAGGGTGAGTGTTGGTATATCTGGTGTTGATGCTTTACGAGGAACCTGCTCAACGAGTCACTATCGCATTCTTTCAGTGTGACTGTACTTGACTGCTTTAAACGAATGGCGCTCAGCTGGATATATTGTGAAGGTTTCAGGAATTATTCGACGAGAAATAGAGAGAGAGAGAGAGAGAGAGAGAGAGAGAGATAGAGAGGGAGATTTTGATTGTATTTAGTTTCATTTTATTTCAATTTTGATTGTATTAAAAGCACTCCCTACAGCTTTCATTGTCGACTATGCAGGTTATTTTAACGGAATTAACTGCGGGTTTTTATCAACTATCTGTAACCACATCATGTCACAAAACCACGGCGGTATAACCATATCGTGTCGTATAACCACGGTTGTAAAGCGTTGTTGTGAGTGTTAGTAAAACCTTAGGAAGGAAAAAACCCCAGGGTGACGGAAGGTTATTCTTAAATCTGCGCCGGCTGCAATTGATGCGCCATAAAAAGGCAAAGATTACTAGTAACCATGGAGAGGAAGGAGGAAATGGGTCTTAAACAAGCATCTGTGCTTCCTGACCCAGTGTGCTGTTATGTTATGCATAACCATGTTCTGTCGTATAACCACGGCTGTATAACCATGTCATATATTACCACCGCTGTATAACAGACGTTAAACTGATAATAGTTTCCAGTGAAGTATCGCAGCAGTTGACGACGGAGTCCATTGATATGAGCTACAGTCGATTTGATGTACTGAGATCATAAAACAGTTTTCTCTTCATCGTTCTCTAAACGAGGCTTCCCTTAGCTATTGCTTCTTCCTGTAGCTACGAAACCAATATATATATATATATATATATATATATATATATATATATATATATATATATATATATATATATATAGGCCTATATACACCATATTGGTGATAATTGTTAGTTATCTCTTTTTGTATCTCTCGAGAGTGTTTTGTAGTTAAAAGATTGATTGATTGTTTTAAGGTTGATTGAATGGTTGTGAAATTGATTGATTTTAAGGCTAATTAATTGATTATTTTTGGACTTATTAGTTGTAGTTCTTATTTTGTCTCGCTCCCTATTTGTCATGATTTTGTTGTCGAGTCAGAGAAGTAAACTGTCTTGTTTTAGTGATGGCTGCCTATGGGAGATCTCGAGATCTCGCTCTAGTTATGATCTCAGTTCTAAAGAAATAGTTACCTACAGCTAAACATTTTTAATCAACATGGTTTTGATTAAATTAACAGTTAACAAGTGACCTGTTAACAAGTAAATTGTTAACAAGTTAACTGTTAACAAGTGAAATGCTAACAAGTGACCCGTTAACAAGTGAACAGTTCTGCTGACTCGCTCATGTTTGGAGTCAGAACTAAAGGGAAGTCCGCTGTTAATAGTTCCAGGCTGACCTCTGGTCCTCTATTTACTTTTATGATCCACAGCTCCACTTCTGAAATGTGTTGCGCTTCATTCACTACCATCATCCATGACAGCTCTTCTTCATCTCTACCATCACAATTGACAGCTTTGTTCAACTCTACCTAATCGATACCATCACCCTTGACAGCTTTATCTAAATCTACCTCATTTCCACTACTATCATGACAGCTTTGTTCTGCTCTTCTTTATCTTTACCATCACCATTGACATCTTGGTTCACCTAGTCTTTATTGTCACATATCACATTTGCTCTTTGTAGATATATGTGTTTAACTGTAAGTTTTTTTAATAAAAGTATATCATTCGACACAAGTCTAATAATAATCATAAACTTCTTCTTCTTATCGTGTCCTTATACAGCATTAATCCAGCGTCTGACACAATTTCTCGCCCGATCAGTAAACTCTCTGAGATCCTCACGAGTGACCCCACCACCTGTCAAGTTGCAGTTCATCAAATGATCAATGTCCTCCTACTTCAGGCCGCATTCACATACTGTAGAACCATTATAGTAACCCCATCGGCTCATTGCAACCTTTGTCCGACCGACACCTGTCCTAAATCTATTTAAGCATGACCAGGTTCGGCGATCCTCATCGCCGAACCTGGAAGACACACGGAAGACTTTCTGACGCTTCTACACATATTTTATCCTCTGGAACTGATTGGAGATGTTCCCTCCACATCTGGAGACGAGATTGCTCCACTGACTGAGATAACTGAATGGCGACACTGAATTTAAGAAGCTGTGCCTTGATTTGAGTCGCGATCACCGAGGATTTTCACCATGTAATGGATGTCGTTGATCCTTTTCTTGTCTACTTCTTTCAGCTTGGCTAGCGACATTACGTCTGATGGCTGGTGGTGCATGCCAGAGAGCAAGTACAGACTGTCCTTACTTGTTGGTTTCAGGCAACCTGTTATATGGCGACACACAGCATTAAGAGCACTGTCAATTTTATGGGCATGTGTGGAGCGACCCCAAACAGCGCAGGCATACTCAGCGCTAGAGTAGCAGAGGGCCAATGCTGTGGAGTGTATTGTGTTGGCCTTTGCACCCCAATGAGTGTTCGCCAGTTTTTCTAATATTGAATTTCTTGTACTGACTTTTGCCTTCGTCTTTCCTACATGCTGCTTGAAACTCAGAGTCCTATCTAAAGTTACACTTTCAGTCATCTATTCCACATGCTATGCCATTCTTTAGACAATCGATTGCATTCATAAATTCGTCTGATGTGAATGGTTGCAATATACAACCACTGATATCGGAACAACGTTGATCTGGTGCTATCTTTGGCTGTGGTTCATTTCGCGAACCCGTGGGGCTCTTACCATTAGGTATAAGTTGATGGGCAACCTGATTTGCTGTTACGCTGCTATAGAATTTGGGCTTTGTGAAGTCGTTTGTTAGTATTCTAATATTTGACCAAGCCTTCTTGCTATTATGTGTCATATCGGTTGACTCAATCATATTCTGCCACTTCTTTTGTCGTTCATCTGCAAGTTTTACCAAAAGCTTATCGCCCATTGTTATAGTCCCCTCGTCAAATGGATCCTTTTCATAGGCTTCTGTATATGCCTCATAAAATAATTATAAACTGAAAAGCATTGAACTAAATAAGAGGGATGGAAAATAATCTCGTGTTGAATATAAGACCACTAGAGAATAACATTTACATTGATTTGTGGTTTCCTTAGGAACCTTCTGTAGTGGAATGGCGAACCTATAGAACATAAGAACTTCTCCCAGAGCAAACACAATGTGCTTGCCTGTGTGTAGGGAGAGGTTAAGACACTCTCGCTCAGTGGCAGTGCTCTGAACACTAAGCCTTGACGATGATCTAAGTGTGTGCTCTAACATGTTCTGTCATAACACTAGCATGGGTGAACGTGATGGTGTTATGGTATAACATAAGGGTGTGATAACATAACATAAAGGTGTTATGATACAACATAAGGGTGTTATGATATAGCTTGAGGGTGTTAAAAAATAAAATGATTGTGCCTTGTTAGAACATAAGGGTGTTACGATATAAAATGAGCGTGTTATGTTAGAGAATGAAGGGGCTATGTTAGAGAATGAAGGGGGTTATGTTAGAGAATGAAGGGTGTTATGTTAGAGAATGAAGGGTGTTATGTTAGAGTATGAAGAGGCTATGTTAGAGAATGAAGGGTGTTATGTTAGACAATGAAGGGGAGAATGTTAGAAAATGAAGGGGAGTAAGTTAGAGAATGAAGGGTGTTATGTTAGAGAATAAAGGGGGTTATGTTTGAGAATGAAGGGTGTTATGTTAGAGAATGAAGGGTGTTATGTTAGAGAATGAAGGGGAGTTATGTTACAGAATGAAGGGTGTTATGTTAGAGAATGAAGGGTGTTATGTTAGAGAATGAAGGGGAGTATGTTAGAGAATAGGGGGGGGGGAGATTAGCTGCGGAAGTTAATCAAAGAAATGTCATGAAGGGTCTTATGACCGGAACATCATGTGACATCTGTCACGTGATCAATTTTGTGGGTGGGAGAGATTGTGAGGGTTAGGGGGGGCTTACAGTCAGAGGAGGGATAGAGGCAGATTATATAACAGAGCAATACTATGAAATTCGATATTTTGCTCCAGCATTTCTGTCGTTTGAATTTCAGTCAAAATTTGACAGCATTCGCTGATTTTGATAACAGCCCACAGATTATCAGAGTCTTCAGCGACGTCTATGTTTTGTCTTACGTATGGAAGTGGTTAACAGTCTATAGCGAGTGCCTCAGAATCTTGATGCTATGTTTCAAGTTCCAGGTCCCTCAGTGTTCTACTTTCTATGACCTCTTTTAATAGACTTTCCCCTCTTAGAATATGACCTATTCAACTCTTCTTCCTATGTATTTCTTAATAAATTTATCAACCGTTTATCTGAAGTCGTATTATAAAGCAAAAGAATATATAAAGGTACATTATTTTTAACGGATTTTTCTTTTACAGATAGGCCTATATTTTTTGCTTACGAAGTTCCAATTTACAGTGTGTGAAAGAAGTGAGTAGGAATATGCACATTGGACTTGCCATATGTCAAAGCAATTACAAGAGAGAGAGAGAGAGAGAGAGAGAGAGGGAGAGAGAGCGAGAGTGAAAGAGCAAGTACATCATAAATCATAACAGTCTTCAATCATAGCGCAATGCATTTCGCGGCCCTCTATAGATATACTTCTATACACGTTAAATTGAATGCACAAAATTGTACACGTACTAGTCTAACAAGAGGAGCTATATAGTATATAGATATATAGTATGTTCTCTTTCTTTCTCTATATTGTTTTCTCTCTGTTTCTCTCTCTCTCTCTCTCTCTTTATATCAAATCTCTTACCCCCAGTCACATCTCATTACCGCGCTCACTCATCTTAAGCTAGGCCGTCTCTCTCTCTCGCTCTCTCTCTCTTTCTATCTCTCTCTCTCTCTCTCTCTTTTTATCTATCTATCTATCTTTCTCTATTGCTATTGCTATCTCTATCTCTCTGTCAGTATGTGCGGGTTCAAATCCTGTGTTCTCCCGTCACTGACATCTCTTTCGAGTGAGGAAACTGAAGTTAACCTTAGCTTTACCAGCTTTTTATTGCTCTATCTATATTTTTTTCTTTCTCGCTATCCAGCTAACTTCTTATCTATATCAATCAGCTCATGATTACAATTGAACTCTTCCTGTAAAGTATTCTCGAAAACCGAGTTCGGCCATGACACTGCTATATAAGTTTTCTTTGTTAATAATAATAATAATCACTTATTGGATGATTTTTCTCTCCATCTCTCCATTTATCTCTTGTTCTGCTGTCTCCATCTATCTCTCTTTCTTTCTCTCCCTCTCTTTCTATCTCTCTCCGTCTTTTCTATCTCTTAGTAAAATTGATACTTGCAGGTCCATGTTTTGTACATGTAGCGCCTAAATCTCGATTTCTTTATTCCATTTACTTTAGACTGATATTCTGGATCTTGGAATTGGACCGCTTTTGGATTTGCACCGTTTTTGGACCTTCTTTTTGCTCACTGGCTTGATTTTGATTCAATAGTCTAACTCTAAAATACTATGTTGTCATTGATGACTATAGCACTCTAATTGTTGTTACGTTATATATCAGTCTTTTTGGGTTTTTTCTATACCCTATATCTTAAAACAACATCCTCTATCTGTGGATCTACTCATGTATGACTGCTGATCACGTGGTCACGTGGACTCCCCCTCGTTATTTCTCGTTAGCACCCCTCCCTGTACCCTCAGCACCCCCCCTCGTCCTCCTGCAAGACATCCCACCCCAGTGTCCGGGTTCCTCCACAGCTCCTGTATTAAACGAATCGATGTCAGGAACGAGTCCTAATGAACATATCGCCTCTCTCTCTCTCTCTCTCTCTCTTTATCTTTCGCTCTTTCTTTCTCTTTCTCTCTCTCTCTCTCTCTCTCTCTCTCTCTCTTTCTCGTACTCTCTTTCTTTCTCTCACTCTCTCACACTCTATCTCTAGCTATCTAGTTTTTTGTTTTTCTTTCTATTTCTCTTTCTTTCCTAAATATATCTTTATTTCTTGCTATCCTATTCTATCGTTATCAATTTAACTCAATCTGTATTGATTATTGTCATACTTACTGCAAGTGTAACAACAGTTTCCTGTTAGATAAGAGAGCAGTAACAGGGAGAGCACTGGATTTGCTCCCTGAACCTACTGATGCACTGTCGAACATCTTCTAGATAGTAGATACACTACCAGCCAACTGTGTATCTAGTTTTATCTCTCTCTCTCTCTCTCTCTTTCTCTCTCTCTCTCTCTATCTCTCTCTCCCCCTCTCTCTATCTTTCCTTCTCTCTCTCATCTCTTTTCCTCTCTTTTCCTCTCTTTCTTTCTCTCTCTCTCTCTCTATCTCTCTATCTCTCTCTCTCTCTCTCTCTCTCACGCACACAAACCATGCATTTGATGTCTGCTAGCTGCATGTATATAGGCACTATAGGCTCTTGTCAGTAACATTTGACACTTTTATCATCGTTGATCACTTTAATGCAATCATCTCAGTTCAATCACCTCAGTTTATTTCTTGATACACCTGACTCGAGAGCAGTGACTATGACTTAATTCCAAACATTATCTCAGAATGCAATACACTGGCTCAGTGCTGGGTTCTTATTTCAAATTCTTGTAGAAATGTGGCTTTGTACTACGACATTCCAAGGATTACTTGTCAGCAGATGAATCGTATCAGCCTCTACCAGCAGAGACGAGTGAGATCAACATAGAGTAGATGTGTAGTGAGATATCATCAGTGCTTGTGCCATATTCTATCAGTAGATGTGTTTAACATAGAGTAGATGTTAGTGAGATATTATCCAGTGCCTGTACTGTACTTCATCCATTCTGTATTTCACCCATTCTGTACTTCACCCATTTTGTACTTCACCCATTCTGTACTTCACCAATTCTGTACTTCACCCATTCTGTACTTCACCCATTCTGTACTTCACCCATTCTGTACTTCACCCATTTATTTTTTGCTCTGTTTAATTCATTTATTAAGTCCACATATCGACCAATGAAGCAATCAATCAAGCAGTCAATCAATCAATTCACCCTATCATATTAACCCACCCTATCATATTAACTCACCTATCATATTAACTCACCTATCATATTAACCCATTCTATCATATCAACCCATTCTATCATATCAACCCAACCTGTCATATCAACCCAACCTATCATATTAACCCAACCTATCATATCAACCCAACCTATCATATCAACCCAACCTATCATATTAACCCAACCTATCATATTAACCCAACCTATCATATTAACCCAACCTATCATATTAACCCAACCACTCATACTTACCCACCCTATCATATTAACTCACCCTGTCATATTAACTAACCCTATCATATTAATCACCCTATCATATTAACCACCCTATTACGCTACACAGTCTCTTAGACAGTCAGTCTAAGCCCTCCGATCAATGTTGTAGAGATTGGACAAAGAGAGGGATTACATAGAGGGCTGGGTCAGAGAATAAATGGGAAAGCACTAGGAGACCTGAAATCATGGTGTGATACGGGAAGATGTGGGGTGTTGTAAGTCTTTAATTCGTTTTAGTTTGTATTTTATAAGATATATTTCACCCGGTAACCTAATAGCTTACTTAGAGGTCGCGATGTGTGACATGAAAACAACGTTCTAATGCAGAAAATAACAAAAAATAATATGTGAAGTCTTAATTTTTAAGTTATCCTACTCTAGTCTCTACTGGTACAGATGAAATAAAGTTCTACAGGATTGAATCACCATGTATTGTAGGGCGCTCGTGTTGTTTCAACCTTTCACTAAACAGTTATTTAACGTAGAGATGAAATCAGTCTATCCACGTGATTAATGGCTCAGCTCCCACTGAATCATTTCCCGGCCCCCAGTTTCTTCTCTCTAGGATTCAGCAAAAAGCTGTGACTACAAAGTAACATTACATTTGAGCAGTTCAACTGAGTAACCTAAGTGTTTGTTGATAGTTATTAACAGATATTAACTTTATTATATCATATTATATTATTATTATATTTTACTATACATGTAGACTATAAGTAATTTTTCATAGTACTAATGTTAATTATCCTCAACAATATAATTGGCTGAGAGTTATTTTAATGCTGTTGTTATTAATAAATATCAATGTTATTCCTAGTCATGCACATCGGTAGCATAGCTCTGTGTACACATACTGTCTATATAAGTTCTTAATAAATATCGATCACTGGTTTCATTTTTCATAGGCATTGATGTTAGAAGTCTTCATGACTCCATGAACCAGTATACCATGATTAAATGTGTTATATTTTTTGTCCAAATCTTTGGTCAACAACAGCAACAACAAAAGCTACTGTAGGATAATATAGGAATATTAATAATAACGGCATCTAATCTAGAATAGCAAAGGTATAGCAACAACAACAACAGCTTTTGTAGTTTAATATTGACAAAAATGACAACAACAACAACAGCTACTGTAAGATAATATAGGCAACGACAACAACAACAGCCAGTGTAGGATAATATGGGCAACAAGAACAACAGCGGCTACAGTAGGATAATATAGGCAACAACAGCAAAAGTTACTGTAGGATAATATAGACAACAATGGTCAATACTAAGGGGACAGCATTGGTTGTTGTTGCGTTGCTATGGATAGTGAGATGTCCATAGATAGGGATTTGTTAGTCTAGCAGAGATGAACTGTTGCTGACACGCTTCCATTGCTCGCCGGTGTAAATAAAGAGCTGCAGACACTATGTGCTTTCACTACGCATCCTGGTGGTCGGTCAATGCAATGATTTACTAACACCCATTCTGTCGAACTGTTTCATATCTCTCAATGTATATCCCCCTCTCTCCCTCTCTCTCTCTCTCTCTCTGTCTCTGTGAGGTCAACATCTGGGTGTTAGCAGGTCCTCTTGTTGCCTGTGTTGATCCAGGTCACGTGATTATTGACTTGCTGAAACTGTATATGCAGTATGAGGTGACAAAACAGGTGATGAAATGTATTTGAATGTCTAATACTTGTTATTTTTCTTGAGAGAAAATTTCTTATCAGGATATAGCAAAATTGATCCGAGAGTTTTCTCTTCTCTGTTTTCTTCTCTCTATCCCTCTCTCTCCCCTTTTTGCTCACTATCTGTAGCTCTCTTCCTCTCTCAGATCCTATATATATATATCTCTCTCACTATATATCAGTTTCTTTCTCTTCCCTCTCTCTTTCCCTATCTTGTATCTCTCTCTATCTCTATCTCTATCTCTTTCTCTTTCTCTTTCTCTTTCTCTTTCTCTCTCTCTCTCTCTCTCTCTCTCTCTCTCTCTATCTAACTCTATCTAGTTAGATAGCGTTAGATAGATAGATAGATAGAGAGAGAGAGAGAGAGAGAGAGAGAGAGAGAGAGAGAGAGAGAGAGAGAGAGAGAGAGAGAGATCTATCACTAGATCTCTCTCTCTCTCTCTCTCTCTCTTTCGGTTCCTCACTCGAAAGCGATGTCAGTGACGGATTAGCCCAGGATTTGAACCCCGCATACACTGATCCGCGGTCGAATATCTTACCGCACTGGCTCAGCCAATGTATGCAAAAATAAGCGCAGTATTCAGAACCTGCTGAAGTCAATTCTTGAAGAATTACTCAACTTAGCTTCTAACAGTGAAATCTGTTTTCATTCAGCAGACAGTCGATAGCTGTGTAGCCCTGCGAGCGACCCGTAAATGAGAGAAAACTAGAAAGATTAGGAGACAACTGGAAAGATTAGGAGACTGCTGGAAAGATTTGGAGACTACTGGAAGGATTAGGAGACAACTGGAAAGATTAGGAGACAGCTGGAAAGATTAGGAGACAACTGGAAAGATGTGGAGACAACTGGAAAGATTAGTAGACAAATGGAAAGATTAGGAGTCGGCGCGACGATTGCAGACCGGCTTGTCGTCAAAGAGCATTCTCGTGTTGAAAAGGCTCTTTAAATTCATACAGTGTGCCAATAAAATAGACAATTAACTTGGCTCAGGAAATGAATTCTGTCTGAATTAAATGAATTCTATGTTTAGTTCAGAGACTGACTTGTCTGCGGCATATGCTGGCCACGTTAGCAGGAAATTATTCTGTGTCAGTCACTAATTCTAAAAAACTTGTTCCTCATTGTTGTGACAAAGAGGAATATTTCATTTTCTTACCTTAATGAATGTTAAGTGCATAATTTCCTACATGAGCTTTGGTCTTCTCTTCACAGAACGGATGGCTAAGATCATTAGAAAAGGACGATAGTGCATCTACGACGTCCCTGAAATCGTCCCTAGACGAGGAAACGGACATTAAGCCTTTATTATTATTGTTTTCTGTGTTTTAGCTAAAAAAATTCTGTATAATTCCCTTCACTAAAGACATGCGTGAAATATATAAATTTAAAAAAATTAAGTTTATTTGTATGACAAATATAATTATCAGTAATATTTGTCATACATTAATTAAGTAGTGATGATGATCAACAAATAAGGAATAAGACAAAGTTACCTTTTTCTGATAAAAATTCAATTCAAGAACGCTCTGATAATGTCTCAGAAAGATGTATAGGTCATCTTTCTATAACCACGCGCAATTTAAATATTAATTTTGATTATTATTGTTTATTCCTGATATTTTGAACTTATATTATTAGTCTATGATTGTTTTGTTAATTAAGCCGATGCTGAGGTGAAGAAACTCTCTCTCTTAGTGCAATGCCTACTGGCAGGTCCATGGCATATAACGCCTCCACTGAAGAAACTATGAACGGATAACTAACACGTCAGGCAGCCCCTGTACTGAAGTCAGTATGTCTGGTATCATGTTTAATGAACTGTACCACACTGCACGGGATGTCTATACTCATTTCTCCATCATTTGTCTTCTTCTCTTCACATCATCGTCATCATCAGCTCACAATCTTCCTCTCTCCTATCGCATAGAAGAACAACTCCCTCCTGGCAGTCTTGTGACGTCAGATATATCACGTGACGCTGGTCTGACGTCACGCTACTCTCCCGCCATTCTCAGGGCTCTCAGCTACAAGCTGCTGGGCTCAGCTGAGCATCAGCTGCCTGGCAGCAAGGCAGCTAAAACAGCTGATGTTGTGATGTCCCAGGCAGCAGCTGCAGCAAGCCTGTTTCATCTGGATGAAACCAGTTCTCGACTGGTTACCGATGTGATCATTGATCGTGACGTCATATGTAAACAACAGCCGAGTGCATGTGTCCTGAGACTGGATGTTGTGGTTCACCCACCCGAGTGAGTTTTCTAAATAAGAATTTGTTTCTAATTGTAGGCCAATGTTATATTTTTCTCTCCAGAATTTGTGAAGTAATCAGAGTTTTTACGATATTGTCCCTAAATGTTGTAACTCTAGAAGCAGATTAATATTTCAATATGCCTAACGTCAAGATTCAGAAGCATAAAGCCTCTGAACCAGGGCCCAAGGCAACGGGGCTATATTATGTTTATAAATTTAAATGATCTGCAGCAGCTGACAAACTATAATCTTTTATCTGAATAAAATGCACATTGATGAAAATAAGTTACACTACACTGTACCATTTGTATACACTGCAGTATGAATATTTCGCGATGTTTTCTTCCATCATCTATAAGATATCAGTTCATGCAAAATACTGCACTCAAGTTTAAGAGTATCTTACTTACTTGTTTATGTATTTATATATATTCGCTCGTCTGTTTGGATTTGGTAGAAATAATGCACGTTGTTATCATTGTTGACAGTTGCACTCTAATTGTTATTGCTATTATTGTTGTAATTTTGTGTTTAGTCATATAAATTAGGTTAGAGTAATCTATTTATGTTTTACTATGTTAGACTATGCTGTGTAGTGTTGTTGTATTAAGTGCTCTACTATGTTTCTCTCATAAAATATGTTCTAGATACTTTCAAGTGATAAAGTTGGAGATAACAATAGAGGATATAAATGACAACCCACCCGTGTTCACACAACCCAAGATGTCTGTCAAACTCTCAGAGTCCACGCCCCCTAAAGAACTCTTTCCTATCATACCTGCAGTGGACGCAGACAGTCCAGCCAATGGGGTGAGTGATCCTCAAAGATGAGTTGAGTGATTGGGTAGGATTGGTTAAAATTATTGATTGATTGGTTAAAATTATTGATTGATTGGTTAAAATTAATGATTGATTGGTTAAAATTATTGATTGGTTGGTTAAAATTAATGATTGATTGGTTAACATTTTTGATTGATTGGTTAAAATTACTGATTAATTGACTTAAATGAAGGATTAATTGCTTAAATGAATAATTGATTGGCTTAAATGAATGATTGATTGTCTTGATTGATTCAAAATATTTTTAAAAACTTTTAAATCTCATCGCAGTTGATTCGCTACAGCCTGACAGGCGACTTGCCTGTCAGGCTGTAGAGACTGTAGAGTGAATGATAACAGTCCAAATAAATAATCCTCGCCTGAGGCGAGGATTATTTATTTAATCTAGGGAAGACTAATATAAAAAATATAAAAATATGAAAATAAATATGAACTAAATTTTATCAAAATAGTTAAAAGTTATATAACTTTTAAAATTGTTGACGCTGACGACAAGCCCATACCATTTTCCAAAAATGCAAGACCATAAAATCGAAATTAATTAGAAATTTTAACGGTTTCATTTTAACACAGGTGATTGGCTATCGCCTTGTAGGCGGGGACAGTTTATTTAACCTGCGAGTGACTAATAGCTCAGGAGGCGTGGCTGATCTCAGACTCCTCCTACTAGCGCAATTAGACCGAGAGACGCAGGATTTCTATAGGCTGCAGTTAATGGCCTATGACGGCGGTTCGCCCCGCCTCTCAGGCTCTCTTAACATTGACGTCACGGTGACTGACGTGAATGATAACAGTCCAAAGTTTCTCTCTCCGTCCTACCAGGTATGTCTAAGTGTATGTGTGAGTCTCTCTGTATTTGTATGTATGTCTGTGTGTCTTAAACTGGTATGACGGCAATAGTAACGTATTATACAAGTACATGTCAAGTCATTCATTTCCATCACTTGAAATAAAATGTCTTTGGCCATCTAATAGATCAAGTTGATTTATCTTACTATATCCTATAATTAACTTGAGCCAAAGCTAGAGCAAAATTTAAATGAATATATTGATTATTTTTATTTACAGTACATGTATATTGAGTTGTATTTAGTGGTATTGAATATATAATCATATAATATAGTTATTTTGCTTGATTATCCTTGAGGCTTATTGGAATATTTATTGAATACCATTGTCTAAGAGGTCTCTGAAATAAAGCAATCTTTTCAAAATAGATTTAACGTCTGTTTTGAATCGTAAGGTTGCTTTCAGGAAAGTAGATGTTGGACATAAACAGAGAGAAACATGAACAGCCTCACGGTCTAATGATAAAGATAATGAAAATGATAATGGTTCTGTAACTGTAATACAAAACGAGGCTTTTCGGATCTGAAATATTATTATTATAAGAACCAATGTAAACTCGTGCGTATATCATATTTTCTACGACTTAACTGTATCTATTTGTCATATTAACTTGTGCTGTGACGCAGTTCTCGGTGTTAGGGAACGCTGAGAACGGAACCTCGTTGGGGAGAGTACAGGCCGTCGATCCTGACGAGGGACATAACGGCGCTGTCAGGTTAACTGATAACTTAAATCTCTTCATCGTTTTACTTAAGATTCTAATTTTTTCGTCAAATTGATGTTTGAATTATGTTGCTTTTATTAATTCCATCAATTCTTTCATTTAAAGGTTTTTATGATATTCCTGATTAAAAAAGATAAAATAGATTTTATTTCATCGAACCAGAATTTTGGTCAAAATTAAGTTTTAAACTAAATCTTCTAATTCTGGAAGATTCTGTTAGGAATTCGATTGTTCATATATTGATCTTCTAAAATTCTTATTTACTATTTTATTTATTCTTATGATTGATAAGCAGGTACAATTCTATAATTCATGCAAATAAATTGATTATTGATTGATTGATCTTCTAAGATATTTACTTATTAATTTGATTGATTGATGAGCAAGTGAAATTCTGTAATTCATGTAAAGAAATTGATGATCGATTGATTTATCTTCTAAGATATTTACTTATTAATTTGTTTGATTGATAAACAGGTGCAATTCTGTAATTCATGTAAGAAAATTGATGATTGACTGATCTTCAAAGATATATACTTATTAATTTGATTGATTGTGGAGCAGGTACAGTTTCTCTAGAAGAGCCATGGCGATGCACGGTAATCTCTTCACCATAGACCCAGCTCTGGGTGAGATCCACCTGATAAAAGACGCCTCTAGCTTACTGTTGAGCGACTACTCTTTGGCAGTAGTGGCAGAGGATCAGGGAGACAATCCTGTCCCAGCCATGATCTCAGTCACTATCAGTGTAGTGGATGTCAATCGTCATCCACCCAGAATCCTCATCTCTCCACTGGAGCAGCTCATTAGCCTGGAGGACATCAAAAGTGGGCTGGAAGAGAAGGTTGTTCCAGACACTGGTGAATTAGATAAGCTCCACGAAACCATTAAAGGATCTCTGAAGGAAGGTGGAGTGGAGAGAAGTTCTTCATATATTAGTTCATCAAATACTGTAGTGTCAGGTAAAGTAGGGAATAGTCCTTTAGGATCAGGAACCTTAGGAAGAGAATTCCAGGCTAATGTATCGACAGGATCAGACAAGCACAAACAAACCAAAAGCTCTAGAGAACATCATCCTGTATCCGGTGAAAGAGCAAGTCCTGATAAGGACGTAGTCTCTTCCGGTGGGACGTCAGTGGAGCTGGTGGTGATGGAGCAGGTGTTGCCTGGTGCTCCAGTGGGACTGGTGGTAGTGGAGGACTCGGATAGGGGAATGAATGGAAAGGTCACGTGTGTGATGGAAGAGAGAGAGGCAGGGAGGTTCACACTGGTTCTCATAGAGGAAGAGAGATACCACATCAAAAGTCTCACGTCCTTCAACCACAACGACAGTCTGGACGTGAGTTATGTCTGATAATATACCAGATCACATGATCTACACTGTAGAATAGACAAACCATAATCTACACGTGTCGTAAGAGGCGACTTAGCAAGATTTGAGAAAGGCAATTAGACCTCAAGTGCTCTATACTTCCCGAGATATACATGTAGGTCCCCGTGTTGTGCTCGGGTGTGGTTGGACCACTGCAGAATAGGGCAACCGCAAACAGGCTGCCGTGTTTACGTAAGAGGCGACTAATGGCAGGAGCTGAGGATGGCAAGAGGGGACCCACCTCACCATGAAATATTTTCCCCGAGGATTAAATGGTAATTAATCCAACTGAGGAAGGCAACGGGAAACCACCTCAGAAGGCATATTTTCCCAAGCTATAGGCTACATAAGGTATGAATGAGGCATTGACTTTGTGAAGGGATTAACTTGTTGATCTAAGGAGTGCTCTTATGGAGCGAGAAAACAGACTTTGAGTATGAATATGTACCTTGAACCTGCCACTTGGCAGTGCACTGAAGATACATGTAGGAAAAAGAGGCAGAGGCAGGCCGAAGTTAGAAATGTTAAATGAATTAAAGATCCACTCGTATGTGGACATGAAGAGGAAAGCTGAAGACAGAGAAGAGTGGAGGCGTTATATACCATGGACCTGCCAGTAGGCAGTGCACTAAGAGAGAGAGAATATATGTAGGATACATTAGGTATTAATGTTTAATAGCCTTTGTGAAGGGAATAACTCATTGATTGACGAAGGATGAAGTACCACTTATGAAGAATGCACAATTTCCCATGTTGTGTCTGGAGTACACAAAGTATGAGTAATCGTAAACGGCACAAGGCGTAAAGGCGATTAAGCAAAAACTGAGTAAAGAAAACGGGTAGACTCCTCAGAAGCCGTACAATAGACTACAATTAAAGTATACGTTTGGCAAATATTTCAGTGAAAACACTGCTGGTTGATCCATGAGCGCTCTTTGTGGAGCGAAAAAGCCGACGAGCAAAAGAAGTCGATTGTGCCGTTAACTTCTGATTAACTGCTGATCATATTTGCATTTATTTTACGTCAAAGAGGCTCATTTAGTATTTTTCTTGTAGTGGCATGAACTATTTTAACTGCTAATTTTCAATTGTACATGTATGTTTACCTCTTCTTGCGTGATTGCTGGCTATCAACTATATAGGGTATATATACCCTCTTTGATGACCTTGTGATTGTATGTATACTTGTATGTGTACTTCAATAAACAGTTCTTTCTACTAAATCATCTCAAGACAAGAAACCGACCTTAAATCCTATCATACTGTTTTCAGACCTACCCCCTCACTGTGGTGTGTCGTGACCTAGGTCAACCACCGTTCACTTCTAAGCAACAGGCTCGGGTTCGAATCCTGCCTGCTACAGATGAGATGCCGCTGTTTACTCGCTCAGTCTACAGCGCCTCTGTGGCAGAGAATAGCGGGGTCGGCTCGTCGCTGATGACCCTTACAGCCGTGGATAGGGATAGAGAGAGAAACATGGGGGTTCAGTATGGACTCACTGCGCCGTACAGTGGTAGGTACTGATGAATTTTGTCAAATTAGATACGTAGATAACTGCATGTGTGCTTGAGGAAAAGCCTAATAATGATATTTTGTAAACTCAAAACATAGGTTCAAATCCTGAGCTCGCCCGTCACTGATATCGCTTTCGAGTGATACTGACGTTAACATTAGCTTTACCAGATTTTTAAACGACACCAGAAGCATCAATAACAACTACAGATTATTGAGATATAACTCTCGCTCAGGACAACATCGAGTACTGTGGAATCATTGTCCTGTCGATAAGCGTAATTTTAATTCATAAATAACGTCAAGGTGCTTTTAAAACCATAGAGTTCCATTTGAATTTTTGTAAATTACTGTTCTACATTCAGTTGATTCTGGGCTCAATTAATAGGATTTCTCAGGTATTTTTTATTAGCAATTTTCGATTAAGAACGCTATAATAAATTTTTTCACTCTATCGTGCTTAACTACCTTTAGAAAATCGTAATTTTTCGCCTTTTTCCAAACTTTACACATGGAAAAACTTATAGAGTTTGCGGTCATGTCAGCTCTAACCTATGATCGTTATCCGTCACTGAAATCAATTTCGAGGGATGAAACTGACGTTAACAATGACTTTACAGCTTTCTATAATATCAAAATTCTTCTCAAACTGATCACATCGACATAACGATCAGCAATTCAATCAATCAGTCAATTAATTCATGAATAAGTCATTCACTGGCTCAGTCTATCCGATCCTGTGCTCAATCAATCAATAGCCCAATCAATAAGTCATTTAATTAATTAATATTTTCGATTAACTAATCACTCAACCGATCGTTCAGAACTAGAGTCCAACGAATCGCCGCCTGCA
The DNA here is from genome assembly GCA_905160935.1 of Enchytraeus crypticus. Lineage (NCBI taxonomy): Eukaryota > Metazoa > Annelida > Clitellata > Enchytraeida > Enchytraeidae > Enchytraeus > Enchytraeus crypticus. Next base: position 179,877 of record CAJHZI010000218.1, on the reverse strand, counting down.
GAGGATTAACTTAGGACTTTCCGCTGTTTTGTTAATCCTTCAAAGAAATCACGGAACTGTTTGAACCCATTAGAGGCCGGATATACAAGCGTGCAAGCAAATAAAAGTCAAAGTAGATCATTGAGGCAGAGATCAATGGTTGAATTCTATTAGTTCATAAATCGTTGAGCTAATTGTTACAACGGCGCACATGTTTAGCTTTCTGTAAGAACTGGAACAAAACAAAACAATATGGAAGCGGTCGTTAAAGAGTTGTAACGTTTTACGCGTGTGGAGTTCTCTCGCTAGACGAGCTCCTATGCGTCCCCTTGACATCAATTACAGCTAATGGAACAGAGATTGAGAAAGGCTAAATACAGAAATATGGCGTCTCTCATGCGTTAGGGGAGTGGGTGGTGATGTTGTTGTCTCATGCACCGTAAACTTCTGGATTTTGGAATTTGCACAGTTTTTGGACCTTTCAATTTGTTCGCCGGCTTGATTTTGACTCAATAGTGCTCAATGTTGTCATTGATCACTGTAGCACTCTCATTGTTGTTGTTATTATTATTAAAGCTTCAGTGAAATGAGTAACTGATGCTAATGCTTGAGTTTTGATGAACAATTTATTTTCACTGAGAATTACTTTTTGAATGATTTTAATGCTTCGATAACAAATTTATTTTATTGAGAATATTTTGGAAAAACCATTTCAATAGCAAAGTCTTGGCAGGTTCCTGGTCTTCGAGACTACTTCCTTTTCTTGATTAATCACTTCTTGGCTGCTGATAGCGCTAATTTGCAGCAATTTCCGATACACGATTAACCTTCCAGAATCGCAAGGAGATATAAATTTGTTGTTGGCTAACGTAAATCTTTAACTCAGAGCGATTGCTCCCCATGCAAACCATCTAGCCATTACGCCATGCCCCCCCCCCCGGGTATAGGGCGATAGGAATGCAAATTTGTTCATAGCACTGATAATTTAATTGTTGATGTTGATAAAAGATATGTTAATATGCTAGAATTTCCTGATAATTTGATATATATATATATATATATATATATATATATGTATATCTATATATATATATATATTATAGATTGACTGGTGGTGTGGTGTAGGACAGAGAGGATTTGAGACTTTCTATTTTTATCCCGACCCTGGTTAAACTGGGATTCAATGGTGGATGATGATGATATATTATAATAGTAGGCCCTAATGGAATTTATGAAATGCATACAAATAAAAAAATATAGAAAAAACATAAATCATAAATATAAGTACAAATAATATAGAAATCATAAATACATATTGTTAAGATAAAACAGCAGGGTCGCTAAAATGAGTCCATTCACAACAGACAGGCTGACGTAGGGACGGGACATAAATTCTCCTTAGACCTTCTCCAGGTCGTTACTTGAAGCTACCGGAGCACTTTACATGTAAATCAGCAACTATTGGACGTAATTGAAGAAGATTTTTAAGCAACGCAGATAACTGAGTCCTTGAGGTGATTTTAGTCAAGCCGGCAAATATTGGATTTTCAATATAATCACAACGTATGCCAGGACAGATAAGATTAGCGCCATGGAGTTGATATAGACTGGAGTAAGCATTTCATTGTTTGGCTGTTAATTTTCATAATCTATCAAGACATAATAAATCTAACTTGACTATTTTGATCACCTGGACAGACTTTCGTTTAGGACCTTACTTCTCCTCAGCACATTTCTTTTGAAGATTGGTCTGGGTGAATTTATCTGTAGTGATGTGTGCTGTGGGACGTCCCTGACATCATCCTTGGATGAGAAAACGGACTTTAAACCTCTCTTATTATTATTATTATTATTATTATTATTTTCACCAGGCATTGCAAACCGTTTTAGCTTGTTTATAATACTTAATTCCGCCAGTATAAAGCTTACATTATAGAATGCAAGAAGAGTAAATTGTAATGTATTTAATTAAGATTAACGAATTAATGGTGTGGACTACCAGTTTATGCATATCTCAGAGTTTGACAACGTGATTGCAAGGATTGAACAAAGCGCTCACTTGTTCATAATATCTTTTCATTAATAATAAGATGTAATAGAAAGAAAAATGCAAGGGAAGGGTTAGAGGAAGACCAAGATATGAAGCGAAGCTGGCTGATCTGATATCAAATTTATATATAGAGGTAAAAAGGAAGGCCGAAGATAAAATTAGTTGGAAGAGTTATATTCCATGGACCTGCCGTTAGGCAGTACACTAAAAGAAGAGCTTATCACTGTATCATTCAATCCAGCAACTGGAGAGCAACCTGTCATTTATTCCATCAAGATTGGTTAACACACAATCCATCATGATTTGTTAACACACAATCATTCTATAACAACAGACTGTAAAATATTCGATATTTTGTAGCTTTTTATACCATTGCAAGACTCCTTAGAGAAAGAAACATTACAGTTTCGTTACATGGTTCTACATTATAACTCTAAAGCGGACTGCAGCCTCTTAACAGATAGACCTCGGCACCCCAGTCTATTAAGTCTCCATGCTTGGACTCGTGTTAGGACTATTTTATATACTGCAGGTCAGTTCCTGGGAGTCGTAAAACTGAGGCCGTTACTTGATTCTTATCCGCCATATTGTTCTGTTCAAGACGCCCAGGTACCTGATGGTGTTTCCTCTACCCCCCCCCCCACATCTTCTTTATGAGTGATTTCTGTCCCAGATAGGATGGACTGTACTGTGTGTGAGGCTAGGAGTTTCCAATGTGGAGGGTTTCACCAACATAGATATAAAAAACTAGCCTAGTATAGAAACTAGACTAAAATGAGTTGAATAGTCGAAGAATGCTTACAGTCGCATAGGATTTGTGCTGGACTTCCAGAAGATGGAGATTCGATCCATTAATGTTCCCAAGTGATTCTCATGAACGAATCATCCAGTTTGTAGTGCGCGTGAAAATTTCGAAAAGTATGAATTTTGATTTCATGTTTTTTTTATTTAATCAATAAAAGTACTTGCAATGATAAGTTTACTGATCATATCAACTTTCAACCATCCGATAAGATCAGAGATCAATTTATTAAATAAAAACTTCAGAGGATTCGTCCTAAACCCGGAGGTCCATCAGATCTACTACCATCCAGCCACCTGTTTCCGGTGAAATAAACGTCTTAGATTGACCATCAGTGGTGGTTTTTAAGTTAAACTTATTAATTTAATGTTAGCATACTATTGCCATCCTTATTATTTCATATCTTATATTCTGATTATATGAGAACCTGCCTAAGCCTATGGTATGAGCCTATGTATGGTGTATAATAAGTCTATAGGAGTCACTCCTATAAACCTTCCTTCATTTTGTAATTCCATCCACCTGTGATTCTAGACTTCTTATTTGTACAACTCTACAGTATATGTTTAAATTCTGCGGCTTGAATGCTGGGTGATGTTGTGGACTACAGTAGTTCTCTCGTTGTTTTGTTGTTACCACACTGTCGGTATAGATATCTCTCTCTCTCTCTCTCTCTCTCTCTCTCTCTCTCTCAATTTGTTCATGGGATATATCTCTTTCTGCCTTTTCTATCTTCAGCCTTCCTTTTCATCTCTATACAGTATATGAATTTAAAATCAAATAATCCCACATCCCATGTTATGGTCAGTCTTTAACTGACTCTCTTCCCTTGAATTATTCCTTCAAATAGATCTGTTAGAGATTAGCTAAACATATTGGAAACATAAAAGTAGTAAATTAGTTTGTTGTTATTCTGACAGTAATCTATTAATCAGTATTATTCTGACAGTAATCACAGTAATCTAATCACAGCTTTATAAATATATAATCTTAGATTTAATGTTGCAGATTTGATGACTTCTCACTTTTATTATATTTTCAAACTTCTCATATTTCTCTGTCATTCTATCGTAGTGTTATGAAGACTAGCAGACATAATTTAACGTCTGTTTCCTCACCAAACGGACGACTTGACAGGAAGCTGAGTTAAGAATAGAGGCAAGAATTTCAAAACGAGGATGAACTAAATATTGGCAAAATTGAATAAATCAGTTTTTCTATATTATATTCTTATTTGACCCAGTGAAAGTAGAACAACACTGTTCTTGTTCCTATTCTTTAGTTATCTGATCTCTCGATTGCAATAGACTATTATTCCGACTGACAGAAGATAATAATAATCGAATGAATGTATCGAGCCACGTGATTGGTTTATGACATTGATCTGATCAACCAATCACAAACAGTATTTCATTTGGCGCCTTTCAACCTCTCATGTGGCGCTATCTGACGCAAGAAAAATTGAACAATTGATCTTATGGCACTCCGGAACGGGGCTTCCCTTAATTTAATTATCTCAAGTAAAATTGTTTGTAGCGTCTGTATGTTAACACTGCGCATTATGTAACAAGGTATTGAGGTGTCCACAAGTTATTACCCTGGTCACACTGGTGTTCTCTACAAATATCTTCCTGCCCAAGCGCAGATTTGACATTAGAGCAACATGAGCAGAGACTTCAAAGCATAGGCACTCTTAATTAAGAGCAGGTAAAAAGCTGGTAAGGCTTGTGTTAAAGTGAGTTTCCTCACTCGAAAACGATGTAAGTGACGTGCGAGCCCAGGATTTGAACCCCACACATACTGATCCTCGGTCGAGTGTCTTATCGACATCGCCACTGGCTCCAGCCCTTGGCGATGTCGATAAGAAACGTGTATAACTCCCCTTGTGGACACAGCACCACTGCCCCACTTCAGTGTAAAATAAGTTGATCATCTTCTGGTTTTCTACACTCCTTCAGTAAATTTTAAAATTAATTTGTTTGCTTCTGGCACAAAATATTTGGCGGCACGTCTGTTGAGCATCCACTCAACGTCAGCCCCAGTCAGTAGATCAGAAGTCCTTGTAGAGTCAGGGACAGTGTTGTAGGGGGGGGGGGGGGGGCTGAAGACAATATTGTGGTGGACTCCCCCCGTGTACTGGCGCTTAATATTTCCTAGGCGACTCTAATTTAGATTTCCTCGAGAGATTGTCTGTGCTCTACACAGCACGCCTAGATTAACTCCGCTAAGCAACTCTCGTGCTGCTCATATGACGCTATTATTATCAGTGTGAAGGGAAAGATATCTGGAGATATTTTAATAAAATTAATGTGGTTATTACTCTACCGCGAATCAGTATGTGCGGGGTTCAAATCCTGGGCTCGCTCGTCACTGACATCGCTTTGGAGTGAAGAAACTGACGTTAACATTAGCTTTACCAGCTTTACTACTAATTTACTACAATCAAAATTTCTGTAATGTATATTTTGTGGGCGGGGTTTAGTGCACTATGTGGGCGGGGTTCAGAGCATTATGTGGGGGGGGTTTAGTGCACTATGTGGGCGGGGTTTAGTGCACTATGTGGGCGGGGTTTAGCGTAATTGGTTTAAAGCGTGTGTCAATAAATGAAATAAAGAAAGGTAAAACTCGGCTAGTACTTTGAAGATCGATTGCTAAGAGCTTTTAGTGTACTGGGCACCGGGGTATTGGAAGGTTATTCTTAGATCCGTGCCGGCTGAAATCGATGCTCTATCAAACGGCACCATTACTAATAAAAAATAGTGAAGAATGAACTGGAAAATAAAAATATATATGACAGTAACTAAGCAAGCAAGCTTTGTAGCGTATGTAGTGTGTCATTTGTGTAATCATACCAACAAATTACAAACAATTTCTATTGTTGGATACTGTGTTGACTGTACGGCCTGAATTAGTTAAATTTTACTGCAGTAAGGATAAGGCTTTACACACTTGTAGAGCTCCAATATACATGTACTACCAATATATGCTTTCAATGTCCCTAATAGAATTTAAGCTGAGGAAGGCACAGAGCGCCTACCTCGTCATAAGCAGAATCACCCAAGAATAATGGTATATCAGAAGAACTGTTATAGATGATTTAAAGAGTCACTTTTATGTAGACATGAAGAGGAAAACGGAAGATAGTGATGAGTGGAGGCTTTATATAGGCCTACCATGGACCTGCCAGTAGGCAGTGCACTAAGAGAGAAAGAGAGAGAAAGTAAACCGTTCTACGACCTCTATAATGCATCATCAGCAGTGAAGCCTATAGACCACTGACCAGAAAATCATTGTAGGCGTAAGAAACTGTTTATATGCCAGTGGGAAATGATCAAAGAGTTTCATGGGATTCCTGGACAAGCCATTCCGCCATATTCTTCCCCGGATCACGTCTCAGCCCCGCCCTATCCCGGACTCTAGGATATGAATGGTCCGGAATGGAACAAGATGACGGGTTTATGCTTTACTTTCTGGCTCTAACATTCCACCATTAGTCATTAGTGACTGTTGTCTTCTCTGTTTTCTGTTGTTATGATCTCAATGTTTAGCCTACATATGCCTTTGCTGAAAAAATAAACATATTTTCTATTCTATTCTATGCTGTTCTACATCGCTCTAGAAGACACCCTGACTAAACAAATATCTGCTGATTAGGTTTAGTGACAACCACTCGGTCTACCGAATGATTTGAATTTGAATTTAATAAACCGATTCATTGCTCAACATTTATTTATCGTTTAAACACTTCTTCACATTTAATCCATTACCGCTATGGTGCGTCATAATTATTTCTTGTAACGCTTCTGCTCATTGGTTGCACATCTCAGCAGCGATATATTAACTGCTCTAAATGGTTGACAATGCTCCGAGCCTGACGTATTGTATAAAATGAAATCATGTCCGTATAAAGCCCGGCAGGAATAAATCAGCTATGTCATTTTGATCGTAACTCTTCTTACTGATAAAATCTCTCTGCGCCACATCTGGATCTCTTCCATAAACTCTCTTCCATCTCCACCATGGACCTGAAAAGTCTCTCGACTCATCGCTATCATAGGTTGAGGCAGATAGATAGTTGATAAGTGTATTAAGAAATAGGAGGAAGAGTTGGACATTCTAAATCGTGATAGTCTACTAAAAGAGATAGATCATAGAGGGTAGAATGGAAGGAAAAGTTGGCAGAGGCAGGCCGAGATTAGGTATGTTAGATGATTTATATGTGGTGTTCTCCACTCATATGTGGACGTGAAAAGGAAAGCGAAAGATAGAGAAGAGTGAAGGCGTTTTATACTATGAACCTGCCAGTAGGTAGTGCACTAAGAGAGAGAGAGAGAGAGATAGAGAGAGAGAGGTTGAGGCATCTAGAATCCACAACTGTCGAGTAGGTAGGTGGTCTAGACAGGAATCTTTTGATTCTGAAGACTAGATGGGACTAATATAATATAACCATAAAGCCAATGTTAACGTCAGTTTCATCTCTCGAAAGCGTTATCAGTGACGGAAGAGCCAGGGCTGGAGCCCTACTCCAATCCTACCACTACTATTACTATTGCTACTACTACTACTACTACTACTAATAATAATAATAATAATATTATTATTATTATTATTAAAGGTAATAATAATGATAATACTAGTAATAAAAATAATAGTAATACTGCTATTAATAATAGCATTAATTATAATAATAAAGATCTATATAGCCTCAAGTAGCCGGGCGGCGATTCAGCACGTAGTGCTCGAATCGTTTTTATCAAACCTCGGGTTCTTTACACCTGGGGTTAAAAAATAATAAAATATAAAATAAAATATAAAAAATTATAATAATAATCATAGTAATAGTACTTAAAATGAACACGTAATTATTAATAGTAATTCTCGCACTGCAGTGAGAATTACTATTAATAATTACCTTTGTTAATAGTAATTCTCACACGGCAGTGAGAATTACTATTAATAATTACCTTTGTCTCACACGGCAGTGAGAATTAATATTAATAATTACCTTTGTTAATAGTAATTCTCACACGGCAGTGAGAATTACTATTAATAATTACCTTTGTCAATAGTAATTCTCACACGGCAGTGAGAATTACTATTAATAATTACCTTTGTTAATAGTAATTCTCACACGGCAGTGAGAATTACTATTAATAATTACCTTTGTTAATAGTAATTCTCACACGGCAGTGAGAATTACTATTAATAATTACCTTTGTTAATAGTAATTCTCACACGGCAGTGAGAATTAATATTAATAATTACCTTTGTTAATAGTAATTCTCACACGGCAGTGAGAATTACTATTAATAATTACCTTTGTTAATAGTAATTCTCACACGGCAGTGAGAATTACTATTAATAATTACCTTTGTTAATAGTAATTCTCACACGGCAGTGAGAATTAATATTAATAATTACCTTTGTTAATAGTAATTCTCACACGGCAGTGAGAATTACTATTAATAATTACCTTTGTCAATAGTAATTCTCACACGGCAGTGAGAATTACTATTAATAATTACCTTTGTTAATAGTAATTCTCACACGGCAGTGAGAATTACTATTAATAATTACCTTTGTTAATAGTAATTCTCACACGGCAGTGAGAATTACTATTAATAATTACCTTTGTTAATAGTAATTCCCACACTGCAGTGAGAATTACTATTCATAATTAACTTTGCCTTTGCTTCAAATGCTTTTGAGCTGTACACAAGAGTCGCCTGTAGGCTGGGCTATCTCTAATGATATGATTATTGGCCTACGAGAGTATTTAATAATTAAATAATTATTATAATATTTTAATTATTATGAAATGATTAATTAAATTATTATTAATTATTACTAAATAATTATTATAATATTTTATTAAAGAGAATTCGGTAGCATTCGCTCACTTGTTGGAACTGTGTTATGATTCACATATTGTTAAAGTTAGAGCTCTGGAGATGGTTGACTTTAGAGGTTTAGTTAGAGATTCCACAGGCTGGGGGTGGGTGGACTCAGGGGGGTGGATGGATGGACAGAGGGGGAGATAATCTGCAGAGGTTCAGGACTCCGGGATGATCTCCAGGCTGTCCATGGAAAACCTTTTATAGGAAAAATGGTTTCATGAAGGTTAACGAGTGATGGGAGAATATAGGAGGATGTCAATGAAGCCATATGATGATATGTAGAGAATGAAACCATACGTTAAACGTTGATTAACTGATTAATATATTGACGAGCTTTTTGTAACTGATTCTTAGTATTCTCCTTCGCCATTTGCTTTGGGTGGAGTTGAACTTCTTTTTGCAGTTGCCTCTGCTAATTCATATTTATGTATATTCTAATATCCATTTACTATATCCGTTGATTAGTAGCCTACTGGAATCACGTAAGAGTTACGAATTCTTAGTTTACTCTCAGTTTTGTCGTTATGCCTTGTCATGATCTTCTACAACTCGCTAAAGGCTGCTCCTGATGGAGTAATTCTTTTAACAACAGTTTACAACAGGCAGATCTGAAATCATATTTTATTATATAATTATATTCTATTTTATTCTATTCTATTTTATTCTATTATATTCTATTATAATTATATATTATATTATACACTGTATAATTATATAATAATTATATTAAAAAGTATATTTGTAAAGTGCACAAATAGTACATTGTGAAAAAAGTGCTGGATGTTATCATTAACTGCGATAGCACTCTAATTGCTGCTGTTATCGTCGATAAAAAGTAAAGATGGTAAAGCTAAGGTTAACGACAGTTTGCTCACTAAAAGCGATGTCAGTGACGGGCGAGCTCAGGATTTGAACCCCGCACATACTGATCCGCGGTCGAGAGTATCTTACTGACTTCGCCACCGGCTGCAGCCACTTATCAGATTTACAATTGAAAATGCTGTCCCCCCAGCACCAGTCTCTCCGGTCCCCCCCACCCGCTTTACCCCATAGAGAGTGGCGAGGCAAATGAGAACAGGGAGCCTGGGGCCTCACTGCGCCTGACCGGCCTTGTCGAGGATTGAATCTTTAGCCTTTGCAACAAGAGTCGAGGGACTTAGTCTCTCGCCGTGCATATGAAATAGCGAGATGATAGAGATAGTAATATCGATGGCAAGACGATATATCGACTAGTTGATCTCATGATATAACAGACGAAATTGGTGATATATTGATGATACGTGTAAATTAAAGAAATTAAAGAAATAAAATAAAAAAATAAAAAATAAAAATAAATGAAAAAATAAAAATAATTAATTAAATAAATAAAATTTATAAAATAAATCATCATCATAATCATAATCATCATCATCATCATCATCATCATCATCATCATCATCATCATCATCATCATCATCTTCCCTTGAATCCCAGTTTAATTAACCAGGGTCGGGACACGAACAGACTGTCTCAAAATAAATAACATAAGTAGTCTAATGAGGTAATGCGCTGTAAATATGAGTATTAAAATAGTTGAACAGGAGTTGTAAAATTGTATATATCTACATGTACTTGTTTCTCATTGCTGGAGCCAGTGGCGATGTCGCTAAGATATTCGACCGCGGATCAGTATGTGCGGGGTTCAAATCCTTTGCTCGCCCGTCGCTGACATCACTTTCGAGTGAGGACACTGACGTTAACCTTAGCTTTCTTTTTATTGAATGACGACTGTATACATGCTGATGCTGCAGTAAGGTTTTGTAGAGTAGAATCCTGCATGATGGACTGAACTAGTTGTAGCCTTTGTAAATTTTATGGAGTGAAGAGTGAGAACGTAGTGCGAATTGGAATATATCCTCTAAACCTGATATATTTTAAAAAACTCTATAATGCTGCTCTGTACTTTGTGATTTACTAATCGCTTGCTCTAAATGTTTACTTCTGCTCAGACTGGTTGACAATTGACCCTCAAACTGGTGTCGTCACTACACGTGCCTCGTACGACAGAGAGAAGATGACGTCATCAGTTGTTGTTTATCACGTGATTGCGTGGTTGAGAACCAGGGAATCTTCCAAAACATCAGAATCGGGATCAAATCCGACTCAGAGTGTTGGATTGGGGAAAGGAGAAGGGATGAGTGAAATGGGACTGGAGATGAATTTGAGAAGTAGAAAAGGATTGGCGTACAGTTCAGCAGCGATACACCTGACAATACTCGATGTGGATGATGAGACGCCGAGGTTTATAAAGGTACAGGTTGACTTTTTCTATTGTAACTGTCATCAATGTGCATCCTACTATGCGTCCTGGGTAACCAGGATTGCTTTCTTGTGGTAAACAGGTCTGTTTTTGTTGGGTAAACAGGATTTTTTTCTTTGGCTAACCAGGATAGTTCAGGATTGTTTTCTTTTGATAAACAGGATTGTTTTCTTTGGGTAACCAGGATTGCTTTCTTTGGGTAACCAGAATTGCTTTCTTTGGAAAAACAGGATTGTCTTCTTTCTATTGTAACTGTTCATGACCTACTTTATTTATGACGAGTGAAATAGATTTATATTTACGGAGTCACAACAATGAGGACGTGTTTCATTTTATTTACAAATAATATTCACACTTGCTTTCCTCATCCCTGGATGGGTGTTGGAGATGTTAGATTATTTCCTTTTGTTTCGCGATGGTAAAGAAAGGGTTAATGAATCTCTTGGCTCGTCGGCTTGACTTCACATCTTAAGTTTTGCAAGTGGTCAATCCTGAAAGAATAGAATTTTGTTCGCTTATTTGGATGTTTTGCTTTTGAAGAAAATAGAATTATAATAGAATTAAAATGGAATTAAAATAGAATTAAAATAGAATTAAGATAGAATCCTGTGACTGTGTATACTTTCTCTACAGGGCCGGTATGAGTTCAGTGTTAAGGAAAACTTGAGGGTGGGAGAGAGTGTGGGAAGAGTGGAGGCTATTGATCTTGATCTTCCTCCGTTCAATCATTTCATCTACTCCATGTCCTCCTCGTCTTGCTGCTTTGCCGTCGGTTTGTACATCTGTGTATCACTAACTCCATATACTACACTATAGTGGGATTCTTAATTATATCCGTTATTTTTAGCTTTATTCCAATTTTTATAACTCGCTCCAGGCAGTCGATACTATTATGTAATTCACAGAGCTTAGGCTGTAGTTTTACACTAAATATTTCAGTAATTTTTAGCTTTATTCAAATTTTACAACTCGTTCTTGGCACTAAATACTCACTTGTAATTCACAGAGCTCAGCCGTTGTCATTTCTTTATGATCAAAGCCGTTATTTCAGGGTTTTAAACATTATTTCTACTGCACGCACTTCATACTGCAAGTTAAGCTACTGCTGTTAGATATCATCCTGTGCTTTATCATAACGATCATGAAGTACATGATAAAAATGTGCAAATGGCATAAAGAACAAGCCATAAAGAAAAATTAACGAAGAAAAAACAAAGCACACTAACAAAGCCTTCTTAGAACATGAACAACAAAGTATACAGTGTAAGAGACCAAAGTGAATTAATTGTAAAGCTCCGGTAGAACCAGCAAACACTTTCTGCGAACTGAGAGTCGATCTGGTCACTAACCTCGCAGTTTATTTCTTTGATTAAACTATACTATGAACGATTAACATCAAGATTTCTTGCTATTTTAATTTTTTAGACGCCTATACTGGTTCAATATACACAACGACCGTCCTTGACCGGGAGTCACGTGACTCACACCAAATTAACATCCGGGTATACAGTCGCAGTGCTGCCAAGCACGACAAAAATTCAGCAACGATGCGAGACATCACCCCCACAAATTTATCAGCGCTAACTTTACCGGAGATCAGTGAACAGAATTCACTGTTTAAGGCACAAGATTTAAAATCAAAGGACGAAACGACGAATAGAAAGAATAAGGATGACTCAACGGCTAATCAGGCGGAGTCTAATACAGCTGTTGTGATAGTATCCGTGACGGACGTCAATGATAACCCACCAACGATATTCTTCCCCACTGCCACCAATCACACGGTCAGAGTTAGACTGGGTGAATGGTCGAGGAGACGGAAGGACGTGTGGGTCACAAGAGTCCTTGCTGGTGATCCTGACTCCAGCGAGAATTCCCGCCTGACTTACAGGATTGAGTCCAACCTGGATCCTGGTATCGTCAGTATCGCTGAGTCCACCGGTGACGTTTACATGACAACCGATCAGACGAAGTTGTTTAGTTTAAGTAATGTCGATCAGACGGGTAGAAGATTAAAATGGTCCGACACAGAATATTCTGATAAAGAAAGTTTAAGACAGAATATTAATCAGAAAACGCCACGACTTAAAGATAGCTCAAAGATGAACGCTGGTCATAACTGGTTGGCTATAAATCCAGGTGGAAATAAATCCGATCCCGCATCCATTGGTAGAGCGGCTTTCCAAACATATGGAAGATTTATAAGTGTCAAGTTGATTGTGTCAGACGGGGGCGTGCCTTCGCTTAGCTCATCAACTACTTTACATATTCATGTCACGCCTATGGGCGGGGCTGATGAATTGGAGGGCGTGGGCTTAGCATCAGATGACTCATATCAGATATCAATTCCAGCCAATTATAGAAAGCGTTCTGACGTAAAGTCAGTGGATTCTCCTAATGGCGTAGAAAATATAGACATCAGCGGAGAACCGGACCAATCAGGATCGTTAGATGACAGTCACGTGATAATAATTGTCATGACAACGGGAGGCTGTTTGGTCGTTATCGTAGCGTTCTCATTGGTCACAGCTCTGGTGAGGAAGGGCAATGTTTACAAGGCTTCTGTTGACAGAGAGAGAAGACGCAGCAGTGATGTGGGGTGGCAAAAGGTTTATGCAATTCAATACACTATTCGAACTTAACGTGTATCTAGAATTTTTCATTAAAGCTGTCTGCATTTATTATTAATTTCTTTGTATTGATGTCAGCAACTTCACTAGTGCCAATTATTATAATTCATGAAGTTCGTACAGTTTTTCATAGAATTTTTCGTTTCATGCCGGTTTATTTTATTATCGGTCCAGGATCGCAAATTCTATCAATTTTTTTCCTTTCTTCTGTATGTGCGGCAATATAAGTCATCATATCAATAACGATCATGGCTTGCAAACTCTTTTAATTTATGAAATTAAAAGTTATTTTTTGGTAGATAAATTGTAATTAATTACCAGAAACCGATAGTTAAATGCTTCTTCTCTAATAGACTATATTATCAGAAGGTTACCAAAATCTTTACCCTGTACAGTAGTATGAAGCAAAATGTATTATTTCAGGTCGATGGTGATTTGCCGCAGGGTCAAATCTCAACCACCGCAGATCATGAAGCAGTACAGCTTCAGCTTCCAGCCTCTTGTTCCAGTACCGGCCCTTCCACACCACTACCAAGTGTCTGCAATGTAGATCATTCCACCTCGAACCATCAGCTTAGCGGTGATCTGAACTCATATCAACTGAGCGAGTACAAGAACTCTACTGAAGAGCTGGGAGGTTGCGTGGAGACAATGGAGAGATATGGAACACTTCCACTAACTGGAAGGTCTTACACTAGTGATCATAAGTTCAACTCTCTTAGACTACAAAATCATCTCAAAGAAACTGGAGTCAGTGTTAATTCTGTGAAATATAGTCACGACTTGAGTGCCACTGGCGCGGAGGTATACAAAACAAGCTCGGGTGGTGATGCGGCGGGCGCTAGAATATCTGCGGAACTACTTGTATCGACGAGTCACAAGGAGAACCCTTCAGAAGGGCCGATGATATTAATACTGGAATCTGAGCCAGTGAGCTCTGCGGTATGTTGACTCAACTCTACTTATCTAGAATTACATCCACATTTCCTCTAGTTTATGAAATAGTAAACTCTTGTATTGCACATACGTAAAAATAAACTTAAAGATATTTTAGTCAGGGAGTTGTTAATAGGTGAAATAGGCTTCCAGATGTGATTGTCAAGACAGATTCTATAAATCAATTTAAAAGTTTGCATGAAAATATAAGAAGTTTGTGTAATATTGATCTATGAGTTAATAAACTTTATAATTTATTTTAATATTTAACAGTGTGAAGATATGTGACATTAGATCTAAATAGATAAGCCTATATAAATGTAGAAATTTATTTTAAATAGTTAGATGGTTAGTTGACATTGGTTAATGTCCTTAAGAACCTGTATAATGTCAGGCTCTATTTCACTGTGTGTTTGTGTTAGGTAAGTGCTCTATTGAGTCTTAAATAAGCATGTTGTTGCATCCTGATTCAGTACGTTATGTTATGTTTATGTGTGTTAAGTTGTAACATAAAAATTCTAATTGCTAGGGCACAGAAGTATTTATAGGAATTGCCAAATATTTGTGGGTTATTACTACATCTCAGAACGCAGTGGATAGATTTTTTAGTGGATTGCTGTATATTTGTCAATTGAATATTTAAATTCATTCATTCATGAGTCGATTAACTGTATTTTTATATTTATTTTAGACTCGACAACGCCACCTGCTGTCAACAATACACGAAATATCAACGTTAGATAAAGCGCTGCCATCTGACGAAAACACGATTACTACAATATCGAGTTATCTCACTCACTCGCCAGATGACGCCTCTGTGCGCTATGTAAACAACAATATACTCAAAGATTTCAACGCTGCCGAACATAATTCTATAACATCACAGAAAGATAAAACGAATGCTGCAATACAGCAGCCGTATTACACGAACACTCAGCCTTTAAGAAATGAAATACAACCAACCTGTTCCACCTTCAAACCTATCCCCATTGACTTCGTTAACCGCGACAGGGATTCCTACTTTAACGACCCTGACAGAGAAGTGCTCGATGTTAACGCGGATGACGTCTATTCCGGTATCTCATACTATTTTTCCGATGACTCAGTGGATACTGCGGATAAGGATTGTCCTATATATGCCTCAGAGGTCCTATCTATTGAAGGACTCAGGTCTCCTGAGAGATTGCATGAGATCCAGGACAAGTCCCAGTCCACGATGAGCAGGATTTACTGCAGGCCCTCCATCGGGGTACACATGATTGGCTCAACCCTTAAAGAAACCGGAAGTCACAGATTTAAGGACTCAACGCTTAGTGGGTTGGGTGAGAAAAAGAAGCGAGTTAGGTTTGGAGACAATAACTGTAGCAAAACATGAGAGAAGAGATAAATTGATTTAACTGTTTAGTGGGTTGTTTCGTATTATACTTGAAGTTAGGTTTCACTATAACAGTCTCGCGCTGTTGTATTGAGAACGTTAAGCTGATAATTTACTGGCTGGAGCAAGTGGCGAAGTCGGTAAGATACTCGACCGCGGATCAGTACGTACGGGGTTCAAATGATGTGCTCGCCCGTCACTGACATCGCTTTCCAGTGAGAAAACTGACTTTCACGTTAGTTTTACCAGCTTTTTTGATATTATCAGGTGATACATCAGTTAGACATATATCTAGGCCAACAGTTGACCTGATTATTTCAATGAATTAGGCTAACTGCGTTTGAGAGGTTTATTGTACCGGTGCATGCTTGAAGATTATCTGCGTTATTTTATTTATTTACAAAGCTACTCACAGATTTCTTGATATTCACTGCGTTATAACGCTGCTTGTTTCCAAAAACTCTTTGCAGGTTAATCGTATTTCTCTTTTGCAGGATTTATCGAGCGTTATAATAATATGCTTTTCGTAATGTCTCCCTCTTAGAAAATTATCGTTCCAGTAATCATTTGATCAATAGAGCAATCAATTAATTATCAGTCAACACATTAGTCAAAGAAGACGTCAATAAATCAACTTCATCAGTCCGTTAGAAGGTTCTTGACATCATGTAAGAATCGTGTCACTGTGTCAGACTATATTATATGGAAGCAATGGAAACGACTAAAAGAGCGGCCGTGTGTCAAGATTGTATTAATACTGGTATTAAAATTGGCGTTAGTGTCTATATTTGGATTATCTAGTAAAATACTAAAATGTTTTATATAGTAACTTGTATTATCGAGTAACTTAATCAGAATGCGGCGTTGTCATAGCGACAGAATACTGGCTTTAAATGCAATAGCCCAATAATCAATCATATTTTCGAGAAGTTGCAGCCGATAGCAAGCTGTATTAATATTAAAAGATTTCTTTAACAGCAGTTAGTTCATATTAATTTCTGTCAATATGGCAGACGACTTGTGCTGCAATACATCACACTTCAAAGCTTCACACCTCGGGCTGTTGTTAGGAAGAGCTTCATTAGTGATAGCAGCTTTATAGAGGCTTCCTTTAACTCATTCATGTGGGCAATAATAGTCGTGCCAATCCAGCCAAATAGCGAGAAGAGAGTGAGATAGATGAAAGGGATGGGAGAGGAAATAAAGCTTAAAAAATCTAAAAGATAATGCTAATGTCAGTTTCGTCACTCGAAAGCGATGTCAGTGGCAGCGGAACTAAGATACTAAGACTAAGAGAGTTAGAGAGAGAGAGAGAGAGAGAATGTGGAGATGTGTTAGTAGAGGAAGTAATCGACGGATGCGCATTGAGTTCGTAATCTGACGGGCAGAAGCGTCAACTCTCTGTTGCTTCATGAAAAAAAAAAAAAAAAAGTTAGACTAAACATTTAATTTAATTTACTTGTTTTAGGTTTAGAGTAAAGGGAAGCCCAAGAGGCTTAGCAATTAAATCGTGTATTGTGTCGCCGCCTGGAGGCGAGAGAGAGTTAAGAGAAGCTTGTTATAGAGAAACATTAACTCGTCGTTCTGATGCTACAACACTGTCAGTGGCATCTGCTCCAGTTTTCTGTTGGCTCCAGATCCTCCAGATCCTGTCCATACTACTCTCTTATAGTCAATCAATCCATCAATTGCATCTTAATCAATCAATCAATCTCTGTACTGTATACTACCAGATCTGTAAAACGCAAATCATCAACACATTACATTAGTGAAGGCGTATCTCGTCACAATAGTGCATCATGCAGCGTGGTACAGGTGTTAAAGTAATTTATTTAACCAAATTCAATAATTAAAGTGCTACTGTCATCGGTGAAAATATCGAGAAACATTAGCCAAAACCAAGCCGACGAGCCCATAAACGAAACAAATGGCTCTATTCAAATATGCAGAGAACTGGTCCAAAGATTAGGAATGAATTAATATATTTTACCTCTAAAAGGCTATTTCTAGACGTACCGTTAAGCTCAGATGCTTAAACAAGCTGCCTAGATAATTGTGAATACAGTAATGATTCGTCTTGAGAGAACTAATGCTTCAGAACTTTACGTCAAGCTGTGACAAGATTAGAAGAATACACTGCTCAGCGTGTGTGGTTGTCTGCTACAGGCAGAGAGAGAGAGAGAGAGAGAGAGAGAGAGAGAGAGAGAGAGAGAGAGAGAGCGAGAGAGAGAGAGAGAGCGAGAGAGAGAGAGAGAGAGAGAGAGAGAGAGAGAGAGAGAGAGAGAGAGAGAGAGAGAGAGAGAGATAGAGAGAGAGCTGTGGTGTTGTTGATGGCTTACATGAAGCGGTGTGTGATAGGTAGGTCGTGTGTGAAACATTAACTATTCAACATTTCCATATTCTCTTCGTCCTTCCCTTCCTGCATAAAGCCGTTAATATCATCTATCTCTCTCTGTCTCTGTCTCTCTCTCTCTCTTTCCCTCTCTCTCTTTATCTCTCCCCCTATCACCCGTTCTCTCATTCTCTTTTCTCTATCTTTCTCTATCTTTCTCTCTCTCTCTCTCTCTCTCATTCTCACTCTCTCTCTCACACTCGCTCTTTTCCTCGACTCTCAGTCCCTATCTGTCTCTGTCTCTGCCAATCTCTGTCTGTCTCTATCTCTCTCTATATCTCTCACTGGCTATCTAGACCTTTGTTTCTCTCCTCTCGTAACGTCCATAACAGTTACCACGATATCATACGTCAATTAGGTTTTCTTTCCCAGTTCTGCTGTAATTCTCCGCAATATTTCTAATCCCGCTTTCTCTCTTTCTCTCTCTTTCTCTTTCTCTCTCTCTTTCTCTCTCTCTCTCTCTCTCTCTCTTTCTCTCTCTTTCTCTTTCTCTCTCTCTCTCTTTCTCTCTCTGTAAAAAGTTGCACATCCTATATTAGCGTCAGTTTCATCTTTCAAAGCTATATAAACGCTCACTCTCACAACTCTCATACTCTCCCCTCTTTCTACATCCCAACCTATTATTCTACATGTATATTTGCTTTTTCACTATACATGTAGTTTTTCCTCGTCTGACTCCTTTAATTTAATCATGTCTTCAGTACAGTTGTACTAAATACTAAGTGCTAGTTTCATCGTAGGGTGAAGAATTTTTCTAAAAGCCACGGCGGGCAGTGTCATCTGTCGTTCTGACAATTAAGTGAGAAACGCTGAGTGCTTTACATGGCCTCATAGATTACAGCTTAGTGAATACCTCTGCATTACCAACACTTGTTAGTTTATTATCAATTCATATGAAGCATTAATTCAACAATAACAACAACAACAATAATAATAATAACAACAACATCGCAAATAGAGTGATAAAGTCGTCCATGACAACATTAAAAACTATGGTATCAAATCCAATCCTATAAGCACAGTGTAGGGTCTAAAAACGGTGTGAGTCATAATCCTTGAAATCAGGCAGTACCTCTATCTCCACTTTAAGATCTTTACCTTAAATCCCTAATGTGCCCCCTAGATAACCTCTGTCAACAGAAGCCTGATAATAAACCCTCAATATTCCAGTAGCGTCAGTAATGCCATCACACATACACGTATAGTTAAATTCACCAAGCTTTTCCAGCTAATCCTAACTCCACTAAGCTTTTTCACTTAACCCTAACTCAACCAAGCTTTTCCACCTAACCCTAACTCAACCAAGCTTTTCCACCTAATCCTAACTCCACTAAGCTTTTTCACTTAATCCTAACTCAACCAAGCTTTTTCACCCAATCCTAATTCCACTAAGCTTTTCCACCTAACCCTAACTCCAACAAGCCTTTCCACCTAACCCTAACTCCACCAAGCTTTTCCACCTAACCCTAACTCAGCCAAGCTTTTCCACTTAGCTCTAACTCAACCAAGCTTACCCACCTAACCCTAACTCAACCAAGCTTACCCACCCAATCCTAACTCCACCAAGCTTATCCCGTTTCCTCCTAGTCAACACGCGGGGAAGTTACGAACTTGTCCCTGACTGACTGACCGGAAACAGAAAAATTGCGGAGTAGTACCAGCTGCTACTTGCAGCAGATGCTGTTACAGCACCTGTTATAAGCTGCGAGTTGCAGCTGCTGTATAGCTTTGACCTGTAACAGCTGCTGTACATCAGTGACTTATAACAGCTGCTGTACAGCTGTGACTTGTAGCAGCTGCTGTACAGCTGTGACTTGGAGCAGCTGCTGCACAGCTGTATCTTGTAACAGTTGCTGTCCAGTCTGTAACTAGTAGATGTTAACACTGAAAGAGGGTTGATAAAACACGACTCACTCCTCACTCGTGTGGAACCAGCTTTCGTGTGACGTTCAGCTTTGCATTATATTTGTAAATGTATTTATAGCATTATCCGCCTACAACAGCTACTGATGCAGCAGGTCTAGCGGTGCCAAGCTACGTAGCTTCAGCGGCTGCTAGATCAGGCCCTGAACAGCTGCTTACAGCTTGCAGCTGCTCTGCCTCACAGCTGCTCGTGCTGCTAGACAGCGACACAGCAGCTGCTGTTCTGCCTCACAGCTGTTCGTGCTGCTATACAGCGACACAGCAGCTGCTGGCCCGGCACAGAACAGCGGCTGTGACGTATGGCTCGTGGCAAGGGCTGCTGTGTAAAACAAGGATTAATAGCACAGCGTGCTACTGTTGAATAATAGAAGACTACTGTATATAGAGTTAGATAGATTTAGATAGATTTTAGTTAGATTTTAGTTAGATAGATTTAGATAGATTTAGTTGGATAGATTTTAGATACTTTTATGTATAATCGGTTTAGTAAGCTTTCTATGAGTTGCTTGACGTTGTAATAACTAGGCATTAACATATATAACTAATGAAATCTATACATTTACATGTAGATAGCAGCATAGAACGTGTGTAGGAGTTATATTGATTGGTGAATAGTCCAGAATCCTATTAGACTATCAGAGAGTATGTGAAGCATTTAGCACCAGCGTACTTCTTAATCGAACATAGATTATCAGTTCATACTCGTACAGGTCTAGACAGCTAAATCGACCGTGGCTCTTTTATGCTTGATTATTTATCTCATCTAGTTTGCGATGTGATAATCCAGTGATAATTGTGTATGTAATGATCCAGTGTTTAATCAGTAACTTATTGACTATAGGCGGCGATCAATTCTAAGTTTCATTTATTAAATCGAAATTATCTGCATATACTGCGACTTAACAATGAACTTAACAATGAACTTAACATTGAGAACTTAACATTGAGAACTTAACATTGAGAACTTAACATTGAGAACTTAACATTGAGATCTTAACATTGAGAACTTTACAATGAGTAAATCAAGTGTGTAGAAATAAACAAACAACTTTCTTCAACGTAGCGTTCTTAATCAAATGTCATTATTAGAGTCTAACAGTATAATGTAAGCTAATTGCAGGCCTGCAGCAATGAGCCATTTTTTAAATATTGTCGGTCTAATATTATAATTTGGAAAGTAGTATTTAACGCTTTATTTCAGATTGATATAAATTCTTTTAGTTCAGATGAATATTAATCAAGAATTATAAATTAATTACAATTGTTGGGACACCATGCATGACGTCATAGCCGTGACGTTGATACTGACGTCATTATGTATAATCATCATGGCGGCTGTGGGCGTGTTCTGCTACTTTTTGGGCCATGGGCGGATCTTCTCTCGCAGTCTCGCCCCGCCCAAGTTCTATGGGTCCGCTCACATCGGTGAATCATCACCCATTACGTCACAGGTGAGGATGACGTCATCGGATTCTGCTGTGACGTCATCAGCGGGTGCGGTAGAAGGACGGAGCTATAGAGCAGGAAGCAGTGGAATAGGAGAACAGGTAGACATATGGAGAGAAACTAAAGTTAAATATGCTCGTTGTTAATTAATCATTAAAATCCAAACCAACATCAGAAAGGGCATACGGTTGGTGAGCGCCAAGGCTCCAGGAATTGCCACAAAATTTTCTAAAACGAATGGAAGAGATTTTAATGTGGTATGGGACAAAGAGGAGTGAAGAAGGTACATTCGTATCCCGACCCTAGTTTAACTGGGAATAAAGGGAAGAAGAAGATGATGATGATGGTAATGATGTTAATTAATCATTGGTCACACTACTTGTTTTGTTTTCATAAAGATGAAGATAGGAAAATTAAAAGCAAACATTGCCAGAAATGTAGTTATAATAAACTACGGAGGAATGCAACGATTGACCACCTCAGATGACTTTTGCAGACGAAGTATATTTAAGAGGTGTACTAGACAGAGGTAATGATGCTTGAACCCATTGATTTATCGATAGAGGGCTCTTATTCACTTTAAATCTAGAATCTAGAATCTAGAATCTAGAATCTAGAATCTCGAAAGCGTTGCATTAATTGTTTAATCATAGTGAAGGCATGAAATAGGAATAATCCATATAATTCGAAATATATCGGATCCCATGGATATCTAGAAATATATCGGATCCCATGGATATCTAGAAATATATCGGATCCCATGGATATCTAGAAATATATCGGATCCTATGGATATCTAGAAATATCTAGGATCCTATGGATATCTAGAAATATCTAGGATCCTATGGATATCTAGAAATATCTAGGATCCTATGGATATCTAGAAATATCTAGGATCCTATGGATATCTAGAAATATCTAGGATCCTATGGATATCTAAAAATATATCGGATCCCATGGATATCTAGAAATATATCGGATTCCATGGACATCTAGAAATATCTAGGATCCTATGGATATCTAGAAATATATCGGATCCTATAGGATATGTGGAATATACAGGGTCCTATAAGATATGTGGAATATACCGGGTCCTATAGGATATGTGGAATATACAGGGTCCTATAGGATATGTGGAATATACAGGGTCCTATAGGATATGTGGAATATACAGGGTCCTATAGGATATGTGGAATATACAGGGTCCTATAGGATATGTGGAATATACAGGGTCCTATGGGATATGTGGAATATACAGGGTCCTATAGGATTTGTGGAATATACATTGTCCTATGGGATATGTGGAATATATCGGATCCTATGATTATCTAGAAAAGTCTAGGGTCCTTTGTATATCTAGAAGTATATAAGATCCTATGAATACCTAGAAATATATGGATTGCTATGATTATTTATAATATTTTGCATCTTATGTATTAAACATAAAATGAACGTTAAATAATTTAAATTAACCGATGAGCTCCTTTACGAATATTTAACATATACACTTTACTCTCAATTCGTAAATTCATAAACTATGCTTATGTTCGCAACAGCAACGTGAAGCATATGACAACGATTCTAAGCAACAGAGGCCACGACAACAACAACAACAACAAGAGTGCTATGAAATGGAGGCCTGCAGATCAAAGGAAGGTCTTACCAATGGCCCAGCGGTTAACGGCCCTGCCTCGTCACACAGAGCTGTGCTCAATGGTCCACCAGTGTCTATGAGCAGAGTTGGTGGTGGTGGTGGTGGTGGTGTGGAAGATTATGGGGCAGCTGGTGGAGTTGGTGCTATGGGATCTCACAGTAGGAGGACTAGTAATTCATCGTACAGTGGTTAGTGTTAGAATATTTCTAACATTTCAGCACTTAGCACAGTGTAGTATAGTGTCACTAAAATGGTTCTATTTACTGGGTTTCCGCTATTTGACGCTGCGTAACATAATTTGTTAGCTTTTCATGTTTTGTAGTTCAATTTCCTACCTGTATTTCTGTAATTGTATTCGTGTGATGTCCTTTAGACTTGTGTCTAAAATAAATGAGTGATGATGATGATGATGATGATGATGATGACGACGACGATGATGATGATGATGATGATGCTAAATGTAAATGTGTAACGGCAGTTACTGTTTTACAAGGACAAAGTCAGAGACGGTTAAGATTCAAATTCCAGGCATTTTCCTTACAGAGGAG
This sequence comes from Enchytraeus crypticus, assembly GCA_905160935.1. Lineage (NCBI taxonomy): Eukaryota > Metazoa > Annelida > Clitellata > Enchytraeida > Enchytraeidae > Enchytraeus > Enchytraeus crypticus. Next base: position 155,946 of record CAJHZI010000218.1, on the reverse strand, counting down.
TTTGCAAGCAACATGACATCTGAACAGTTTTATCATATAACATACTGGTTGTATTAGGCTTCTATTCCACTGATTGTTGTATCTTTTAATTTTCTAGAATCAGATCCGGTTTTAACCGGTTTAGGCCTACAGAGAGCCATGTCATGTGACAGCGTGACGTCAGAGGCCTCTGTTGACCTTGACCTGGCGGATGAAGGTCGTAAGAATGGTCAGCTTGAATTCATCGTCGCATATACAGGGTACAGTTTAAGTTTTACTGACAAAAAATTAACAAATTATAGGTGTGTTCATTACTGAGAGAAATGGGAGGATTTGATTAAAAAAATTGTAGGTGCTAATGCATGCAATTCTAGAGTAAGTGTTAGACTCCTTTCAATCCATTGAAAATGTCGATGTATTAATGTACTAATTATAGATGAAAGAGCAATAAAAATTGCCTAATTCATTGATTGATTGGTTGATTGATTGATTGATTGATAGATTGGCGTACTGATTGATTGGTTGTCATATTGATTGATTTGATTAATTGATTGATTGATTGATTGATTGATTGGTTGGTTGATTGATTGATTGATTGATTGATCAGGACTCAGTCTGAGGTGGTGGTTAACGTGCTAGGTGCTCGAGATCTTGAGGTCGATTCCATTACAGGAACTCTCGACTCTTGTGTTAGGGTGTGGCTGTCAAATAGGAGTGACGTCAAGCACCAAACAAAGGTATCAATCAATCAATCAATAATTCAATCAATCAATCAGTCAATCAATCAATCAATCAATCAGTCATTCAATAAATCAGTCAATCAATCAATCAATCAATCAATCAGTCAGTCATTCAGTCAAACAATAAATCAATCGTTCAGGTGTTCAAGCACAGAAATAACTAAACAGAAGGCCTACAATTCAATACAATACAATACAATGCAATACTATACAATACAATACAATACAATGCAATATAATACTTTTCGACGTGGTATGTGACGGTACGGGATGCCTTCCTATCTGTCTTCTATGACCTCTTTTAGTAGATTTTCCCCAGTTAGAATGTAGAATGGCATTCAATGGATCCTATCCAACTGTTCTTCTTGTTTCTTAATGCATTTATCAACTGACTATCTGTACCAACTCTCTCGATAACTTCATCATTTGTAACTTTTTGGATCCAGCTTATTTTTTTTCATTATTATCCGTATCTACATTTTCAATGCCTCTAATTTCCTGATATCTTCCTTCCTTAAGGTCCATGTTTCACATCCATGCAATAGCGTGATCCAAACCAGGGTTTTCACTATCTTTATTTTTGTTCTTTCTTTAAACTTTTTTGAAAGTTCGTTCCTATTATCGAAGGCTTCTTTTGCTTGTGCAATCCTACTGCATATTTCAGTCTCACATTTCCCGTCATCTGTTATAATGTGATCTATATATTTGAAACTCGTAGTTTAGTCTAGTATACAATACTTATAATACACTATACATACTTCAAGAATCTAAACAGATCATGTACAAATATAATTGCCTTGCGTAAATCTAATTTGATTCAAGAGTAGATATCTAAAAGCTAAAAATAAGGTTACTATTTCGTTACCATATCTCTCTTTCTCATTCTTTCTCTTACTCTTTTACTTTCTCTCTCTCTCTTAGTGCACTGCCCACTGGCAGGTCCATGGTATATAACGCCTCATTGGCGTAACCACCGGGAGGGACAGGGGGGACACGTCCCCCCCAGAATTTCGAGTGGGGGGGACACGCATATAAATGTCCCCCCCAGAATTTTGGTTCAAACATATACATATATACTTGTTTGAGAAATATGGCGCGCTTTTAAGATCGCATAACAACTGCTTAAGTATCACCACTTATAGAGCTGTGCTGTAGCGTGGTAAATTGATATGTTTCCATTACATTTATTAATGGGATCTGTAGTTGTATAGCGTATGCTGAGCGACCGATGTTAGTCGAGGGTGACGAAACATAGAAGAGTGCCAACCAGCTGGGCTAAGCGGCAGGATAAAACGATTTATAGGCTGCTATAGATCTATAGGTCTATCTATAGGTTGCTGCTATTTTCCTAGCGAGGTCAACTTCTCAACCATTGAACGGAGGCACTGAAAAGCCTCCTCTTCTATAGTTCCTTTCATCATTGACTAATTTTCTATGTAGAAAATTGAATGAGAATTAAAATGAGAATTAATTTTCACCGTTTTGGACCTTCATTTTGCTCAGCGATAGGGATATGTCTTAATAGTGTTCGATGTTGTCATGGACGACAGTAACACTCTATTTCTTGTTATGTTAAACAGAATAAAGACAGAGTTCAATTTTACCAGTAGGAAATTTTTCATATGGGCCTAATTGTGTCCCCCCAGATTTTTGGTCGTGGTTACGCCTATGTAACGCCTCCACTATTCTCTGTCTTCCGTTTTCTCTCCAAGTCCACATACGAGTGAACCTATAAATCATCAAACATGATGTATATCATTTCCATATATCTACCTCTTATGTAACATATTTGTTGAAGATCATATTTTGTGTTGATTGACTTTATACTTGACACATTAGACTGATTTGATTTACTATTGCGAATCCGTACATCAAAGTCATCAGTCCAAGCTTAACATATCACCGATATCCATTCAAAAAAGACTTTACATCAGATTTCAGTTTAACTTTCTGTTTTAGCATTTTCATATTTCTAATGGTTGACTGCTTGCAGATTGTGAAGGGAACGAACTGTCCCCGCTATGACGAATCATTTGTCTTTCCACTCCCCCGCACCAGCAGCCGCACACCAGCTGCAGCAGCTGCAGCAGCTGAAGACACGCTGGTACAGTTTCAGGTCTACTCGTGTGATAAGTACGCTAGGTTCAGACTGCTGGGCGAGGCAGAGTTCAGGCTAGATGACCTTGAACTCACACACCCCGTCAGGCTCACCTTGAACCTGCATGACATGGACGAGGTCTGCCATCAATCAATCAATTAATCAATCAATTAATCAATCAATCTCTTTTCAAACATTCAGTTGATTCAATCAGTATATTATATATGCCCCTGACATCATCCTTGTATGACGAAACGGACGTTAAACCTTTATTATTAGTATTATGGAACAGTTTACAATTTTATCACTAATGGTTGTACTGTCTTTGATAAAGCAAGAATGCTACATCCATTTTCAGTTTAAACCATTTTCAGTCTAAACCATTTAGGTTTACTGTGATTGATCGATTTATTGATTGATTGATTTCTGACTGACTCACTTACTGGCAGATTGATTGATTGATTGATTGATTGATTGATTTATTGATTTGCAGACTGACTCACAGACTGACTAATTGATTTATTGATTGATTGATTTACTGACTGACAGACTGGCAGAATGCTGATTGATTAATTGATTTGATACAGAGACCTGTGGACTACGGTGACGTGTTGTTTTCAATGAGTTACCTGCCTACAGCCGAGCGGTTAACTCTCGTCATATCAAAGGCGAGGAACCTCAGGTGGCCTTTCAATAAACCTGTAGGAGGTAATACTGCTTACACAAAACGTATTATGTATATAGTATATATAATGCACAGGTTATTATACATAGCATATATAATACATAACTTATTATAAATAGTTTTACTTTAAACCATTAGAAGGTAACGCTGCTTATACGTAATTTACATGCATATTATAAACAAATAGGAAGTAACGCTGTTTACATCATCATCATCTTCTCTTAAATCCCATTTTAACCAAGGTCGGTGACTTTCAGTCCATTCGTTTAAGTTTAAGCAATTTCTGGAGCCTAGACGCTCTCCAACCGAATGCCTTTTCTGACGTTGGTTTGAATCTAGTTTTTATGTCGCCTTCTACAACACGTGCATATTTGTACGGTACTTCGACCATTCTTCAAGCAGTCCGGACACACAACAAGGGGAAAAACGCTGCTTATATAAAGCATATACAACCATTCCTTTAAAAATCAACATTCCGTCTAGCAAAATGTAAATCTACGAAAATATTCGTGGGTATTGTGTGATGTGAACATGTTAGGAGAGTTGTTACATGACTTTCTCTTAAATTCTCTTAAAAAGGCTCTTAGTTCTGATGTGTTTGACGATCAAGATTTTCATTATGTTGTGGGAATTAAGATTGCCCTTAAATAATGCCCTATATTAAATATAAAATATATTAAATATTACCAGGGTATTTATTATCCTTGTTATAATTTCATGCTATCGACAGTTCGCTTTAAGTGTTGATTCGTACTTGCATTTTTCAACTATTGAGGTGGTGAAATAAATAAAAAATAATATAGACACTTCAAAAATTAACTAGACAGGCAAATGTTTTTAATAAATTGTCTTAGAAAGTCGCAAAGAGACTAAATTGGACTTTTTTATAGTTTCAATATTCGTCATTTTATAAGCCGAGATGGTTCCTAATTTCTAGTGTATTCTGAAACTATTAACTTTTATGAACTTTGTACCTCTAAACGTTTGACTCTGTGTCTGTCAATGTATGCCTATGGGCCTGTGTGTATGTGTGTATGTGTGCGTGTGTATGTGTAGATTGCTGTGTGAAGGTCTACCTGATGCAGAACGGAAAGAAGGTGAGTAGGAAGAAGACATCTAACAAGAGAGAGGACAGGAATCCTATCTTCAATGAGTCCATGTGCTTCTCTCTTCCACAGGATTCACTCCAGGTATCAGTGGACTCTTTTACTATATCCCGAGCTTCCTGATCTAATCCCTGATTGATCTAAGATCTAACTACTTGTACAAATACTGGGCTCGCTCGTCACTGACATCGCTTTCGAGTGAGAAAACTGACGTTAGCGTTAGCTTTAGCAGCTATTTTTACAATTGTTTTTATGTTGTAGTGATACTCGACTTTGCCGCTAATTAATTATTTAACTATTGTAAATATTTCGGATATTACAATGAATGTTTTATAATGGAACATTATTCTAATTTCTCAAATATTTAAATACTTTGTAAATTATAATTTCATTGATTACGAACAGTAGGCCTATGCTGGTTAATTTATGGTTAGAGCGTATGGCTGATTTGTCATAATCATATCATATATATTGTGAGTCCTCTTTCTCGCTCTCTCTATCTCTCCCTTACTCTATCTCTCAATCTCACTGTCTCTCTCTCTCTCTTTCTCTCTCTCTCAATACCTCTCTTACACTATCTTTTCTCACTCTCTGTCTCTGTCTCTGTCTCTGTCTCTGTCTCTCTCTCTCTCTCTCTCTCTCTCTCTCTCTCTCTCAAGATAACTAGAGTTCAACTGTTAACTGGTAGGTTCAATGCACAAATCACCGCTCAGAGTCTCTGTCACTCTCGTTAATGAGCCCTCAACTGATCAATAATTCTACTAAATCAAAAAACCATAGATTGAAATCAAAACTAATTAGCCTTCTCTACGGAGTCATTTTACTTCTCATGCTATATTTCTCTAACTGTTCAGCTAGGAGTTATTCTTTTGACTGATTCTCTGGATTTCTGAATTTGCACCGTTTTTGGACCTTTTTGTTTTGCTCGCCAGATTGATTTTTGTCTCAATAGCTCTCGATGTTGACATTGATGACTGTAGCACTCTAATTGCAATTATTATTAATATTATTATTTTTCGGCACTTGACGTATTTCATTAGGTTTAGGCCCTATATCATTGCAAATTTATGACGCATTTCAATATGTTTATATTATTGTACATGACGTATTTCATTAGGTTTATATTATTGTATATTTACATGACGTATTTCATTAGGTTTACATTATTGTATATTTACATGACGTATTTCATTAAGTTTATATTATTGTATATTTACATGACGTATTTCATTAAGTTTATATTATTGTATATTTACATGACGTATTTCATTAGGTTTATATTATTGTATATTTACATGACGTATTTCATTAGGTTTATATTATTGTATATTTACATGACGTATTTCATTAAGTTTATATTATTGTATATTTACATGACGTATTTCATTAGGTTTATATTATTGTATATTTACATGACGTATTTCATTAGGTTTATATTATTGTATATTTACGTGACGTATTTCATTAGGTTTATGTTATTGTATATTTACAGTCAGTGCAGATTAAAATAAGTGCCATTGTCTTCCTGCCAGAAGGGGGTGGAGCCTATCCTATAGGTCACGTAATCACAGGGCCTAACTCTAGCGGCACGGAGCTCGCGCATTGGTCAGAGACTATGACGTCACTCAGGAAACCCATCACCATGTGGCACAGGCTTAGAAAATAAACATTTAAACTCAAGAACGCTGTGATGATGTCATATCAGCTTTGCTTAACATGAAGTGAAGATATGTCTAAGGCATGGAAATGTTTTAAGCATAAATTACAAGTACTGTATACATATATTTCCATGATTTTAATCAAGCATTCAATCAACCAATCAATCTACATCGCCACTGGCTCCAGCCGTGTGACAACCGGAGCGAAATCAAGTTTACAGTGACATAGGTCATCAATTATGCACGAACTGGCAGAATGTATCGTTAAATGATTCTTAAATTTTAGCTTTTCGTGACCTCAAACATATTAATTCTTAAGACATAATAGCGCGAATTTGTTAAATTGCTTTTCGTGACCTCAAACATATTAATTCTTAAGACATAATAGCGAATTTGTAAATTGCAGTTCGAAAGTTCTCTAGGTGTTGCATTTGTTTCAGAAACTGCAATTGCGACTTATGCCACTATTAGAATATATTCGAAGATCTAGTTGATCCTTAGCAATCCTTATTGATACCCAATACAATGAATCTTAGTGATCACGTGGTCTTCGTGGACTTAGTCTTAGTGGTCTTAGTCTTAGTGGACTTAGTCTTAGTGGTCTTAGTCTTAGTGGTCTTAGTCTTAGTGGTCTTAGTCTTAGTCTTAGTGGACTTAGTCTTAGTGGTCTTAGTCTTAGTGGTCTTAGTCTTAGTGTCTTAGTCTTAGTCTTAGTCCTTAGTGGACTTAGTCTTAGTGGTCTTAGTCTTAGTGGTCTTAGTCTTAGTGGTCTTAGTCTTAGTGGTCTTAGTCTTAGTGGTCTTAGTCTTAGTGGACTTAGTCTTAGTGTGGTCTTAGTCTTAGTGGTCTTAGTCTTAGTGGTCTTAGTCTTAGTGGTCTTAGTCTTAGTGGTCTTAGTCTTAGTGGACTTAGTCTTAGTCTTAGTGGTCTTGGTCTTAGTGGTCTTAGTCTTAGTGGACTTAGTCTTAGTGGTCTTAGTCTTAGTGGTCTTGGTCTTAGTGGTCTTAGTCTTAGTGGTCTTAGTCTTAGTGGACTTAGTCTTAGTGGTCTTAGTCTTAGTGGTCTTAGTCTTAGTGGTCTTAGTCTTAGTGGTCTTAGTCTTAGTGGTCTTAGTCTTAGTGGACTTAGTCTTAGTCTTAGTGGTCTTAGTCTTAGTGGTCTTAGTCTTAGTGGACTTAGTCTTAGTGGTCTTAGTCTTAGTGGTCTTAGTCTTAGTGGTCTTAGTCTTAGTGGTCTTAGTGGTCTTAGTCTTAGTGACTTAGTCTTAGTGGTCTTAGTCTTAGTGGTCTTAGTCTTAGTGGTCTTAGTCTTAGTGGTCTTAGTCTTAGTGGACTTAGTCTTAGTGGTCTTAGTCTTAGTGGTCTTAGTCTTAGTGGTCTTAGTCTTAGTGGTCTTAGTCTTAGTGGTCTTAGTCTTAGTGGTCTTAGTCTTAGTGGTCTTAGTCTTAGTGGTCTTAGTCTTAGTGGTCTTAGTGGTCTTAGTCTTAGTGGTCTTACTTAGTCTTAGTGGACTTAGTCTTAGTGGACTTAGTCACGTAGCGTTTGTTTATTTTCCGTGTTGCGCGTAAATGAATGAATACACGAGTCATTTGTCATGGCTCATCGGGTAGTAGATTGCAAGAAAAGTCATTATTCACCGGCTGACGTATCTGGGAATATAAAACGCCTATTGACGTAATGATCACAGAAGGACGTCTGAAATATATCTTGCAATCTCGATTCGTTTTGAATTTGATATAATCTTTCAAATCCTTGAGGCAGCTCTTTATCGGTAGAGCCAGCGAGTAGGATCTGATACCATTCTCAGCTTCTCCTAGGCGACAAATTGCCACGAGTATTCCCACTGCTTTCACCTCCGTCTCATAGTGGCCATCAACAAATCTTATCTCATCAGGCTTTGGTCGTGTTGTCACTAATTTGCCGCTGTCGCCCTCTCTATGGATTGCTTCTGTTAAATAAAGCAAAGACATCAGAATGGATGCTTATCGATTGTGTATTGAAAAAATGTGCCTTAAATAATTAGCAATGGTTCAGAACTTAAGATCATAATGATTAAAAGATCATAATTCAGTTTATCTATTCACTAAATCTACCTCACGCTCAGTTAGAACACTCCATTTACTACAATATGATCATATCACCACTGATAGGTCTTCACTAAACCCTTTAGTTTTGAAAAATGTTACAGACTGAGGTAATTTTCCACGATCTCCCTCAGTTCTTGCTAAGTAATCTGTAATGACTTGAGGTTTTTTCTGTCTGTTATTTTTAAATAGCCAAGACAATTTTAATCGTTTCATTTCGTATAATTTCATACATGACATACACACGTGTTTACAGTTTCCTAGCTTAGACACCCTTTCTGTAGTTTTCGTTATTTCCTTCTTCCGCACCATGGTTAATTGTAATTATTACCTTTTGATAGCGCATCAATTGCAGACGGTGCGGATTTAAGAATAACCTTCCAACTAGAGGCTAATCCAGGGAGGGCCCGACTCCCCCTTAGGTCTTCTGCTTATACATATGACAAGTTTCACTGCCACGGCAAGATTGAACACACTCTTTATTTTGTAATTTTATAGTCTTTTTTAGAATTTGTACGATATGCCAACAAATGAACAAAAGAAACAGCTGCTCGAACAAATCATCACTCTATTTCTTAATGAAAAATGAAAATGTAAGAACATTAAAGAATTGAAGTAAAAAGTATGGACACAGTCCAAAGCATTTTCGGCACTCCCTCATCTTAACAATTAATGGATGCGCCCCTACTTCCAACGTCCTAAGATATTTCTTGTTCAAAGTAGCCACCACTCATACCTTCGAAAGTGGTCGGTCACATAAGTACTACCAGAGCCCGACGCTGCTAAAGTTCTTTAAAGGACGCATACAAATCATTTACGAATTTAAAGTGATTGATTGTTTGATAAACTAAACATACCTTGTACATCTCCCGTGTCACTGGTAATCATGATGGCATTATAAAGAGGTCTTCCAAACCTCCCACCAGACTCAGAGTGAGAAGCTGCAACGATTCTTCCATTCACCGGCCTTCCAGATTGAAACACTTGAACTTCTCTTGTCGTACTGTCTAGACTAATTCTTGTTATATCTAGTATACCTTTTATATAAACACGAACCTGTTCACCTTTACCTAGTACATCGTATCGGCAAATTACATAATCTCTAGAATGCTGTGTATTGTTCGCGTCTAACTTGACCAGAGCCACGTCCTTCGATTCATTGTTATCATCTCGAAATAACGCATACTCCACCCTTCCTTTGAGTGAGAGGTCATGTCCACACTTTACTTCACCAGCGTTACACTTATCATGACCACAGACAAGAGCGTATGTGTTACCATCACCTGAGAAATCAATCAATAAAAGCCCTAATGCAAACCACGATTTGTTCAGTCATCCCAAAGAGGCTACAAGAGCCCATAACACTCTTTTACGCCAATATATATTTTGTATATCCATTGCTTTTAAAGCAATGGATATATAAAATATATATCGGCGTAAAAGAGAATAAAAAGAGAACAGAGAAGCGAGAAAGAGTAGAATGTTCTGAGCTTGCCACTAAGTAGAGTAGTGGAACAGAAGAAGAAATAGAGGGTATGCTAGCAAGATGAAGATAGAGAAAACGATAACTTACAGAGTGGTGAAAGCTTTAAAATTGATAAAAGAGTAAATAAATGATAATACTAAGGTATCTGCATTACATAGTAACTGAAAAATCATTACATAGTGCAAAAAAATCATATTGGTATCTAAACTTCGATCATCTAATAGCTTAATTGCCAGGATAATATTTTCAGGTTAGAAAATTGTGAAGGTTTTAGTTATAATAAGTTAACATTAGAAGAAATTAATCGCAAAATTTTTTCATAAAACTGTGAAGCATTGTTTGATTTTGTTGCGACTTTAATTTGTGATTTAAATCTTGATTTAAATCAGTTGATATAAATCGACTAATATAAATCATCTCAACCCTGGTAGGAATATGTGCTTTGAACCCGCCACTATCAGAATGCTAGCGACAGACAAACTACATTCGCCCAAACATATGGAGGCTTAATTATTAAATTCTTATCAATCCATTTGCGTCTCATATTTATTTTATCTATCTCATAAACGTCTAATAAACCTTATCTCTTTAAAAACTACACATCTCTTAGTGAACTGCCTACTGACAGGTCCATGGTATATAACGCCTCCACTCTTTTCTGTCTTCCTCTTTCTTATTCATGTTCACATAAGCGTTGATCTTTAAATCATCAAACATGATATATCATTATTTTTGGGGATTCTGCTTTTGACGAAGTGGGGCCCCTATGCCTTGCTCAGCTTCGACTGAGGAAGGCATAGGGGCTAATATATAGATATAAATTTACGGGGAAGGGGCGTCATTCCCTGAGAATACAATCCTGTTTATACATCTACTCATACCCAAACATTACAGATCAACATTAAATTATTAACGTTTGCCTAAATTTCACAGAAACTAGCATCAGTCCGGTAACGACAGACAATTGACAAAAGTCCAAATTAACCTACTCTAAACCATCCTACGATCCTAATCCAATTCAACAGGACAACAATCTCAGTCAATACTTGCTGATATAAGCTTACATACCAGTAAGTGAGACGAAAGCGCCAATGGAAGTGCGAGTTGTCTGCTCAACAAACCCAACCGTTCTCTTCAATGATCCTGGCTGCGTGCGCGCTATCCATCCTACCAGATCATCTTCCACACCCAAATCTTTTAGAAAACTTTTAATCTTTGAAAGATTATCATTGCCTTCGTTGTGGAGATACTCTATTACCATTCTACCACTTACCAAAGAAATACTCGATACGAAATAACCGTTTCCTCTGAAAGAAAACCATCAAATGAACAGCATACAACAGCATATCATCAAGCGTTGTTTTCACTATTCAAGAAAACAGACTAATATATGTGTTGCCTAATCTATAGCATAATTTATATTCACAAGAACACAGACACAGGCACACACACACAAATACACACACACACACACACACACACACACACGCACACACACACACACACACACACATATATATATATATATATATATATATATATATATATATATATATATATATATAGTCCGTCAAAAAAAATTGACTCCCATATAGAAATTTTTCTATAACTCTGATACCTGCGGTCTCTTAATCATGTAAATTTAAGCGAATATTCATGGTCGAATTCTACACATCTAGGCTACTGAAATATTCTTGGAAATATATGCACCACAATTCAAGTTGCAGATCTTTGTGCGACATGCCCCTACCTCTTATAGATTCTCAAAGCAGTTAGCCACTGAAGAATACTTCTGATTAGAGGTAAGTTCAGTAGACGTTAAATGGCATCAGCTGTTGTATGTTACAGTGGAAAACTACACATCGTTCCAGAAAAGGAAAAGATAAATGCAGACTATTACGTTAGCAATCTGCAGCCTAATTTGGTAGAAGATTGCTTCGAAAAAACCGGCAATGACTCTGTGAAAGGATTAACTCGATGATCTAAGGAGTGCTCTTATGGAGCAAGAAAGCAGAGAGTTCGAGTATGATTATGTACCTTGAGCCTGCCACTTGGCAGTTCACTGAAGAAGAAGAAATATAAGAGGAAGAAGAACACTAAGAGAGGGAGAGAGTAGAGAAAGAGGGAGAGTGATTGGAGAGTTACAGCATGATCAAGAAGTTAATAAACCTCGAAAATTGCAGAAGTTTTCTCTGAAGCTCTATATATTCCTTCAAAGTCAGGCGCCTTCTTGAATTCTTCTTGGGCTTCCTTTGACCCATTAGCGCTGCGTTCCCACTGTTGTGTAGTTCATTATCCTGATTTGATGATGAAGATTCGTCTATCACCTGATTGGAGGACGAAGATTCGACTATCACCTGATTGGAGGACGAAGATTCGACTATCACCTGATTGGAGGACGAAGGTTCGACTATCATCTGATTGGAGGACGAAGATTCATCTATCATCTGATTGGAGGACGAAGTTTCGACTATCACCTGATTGGAGGACGAAGGTTCAACTATCACCTGATTGGAGAATGTCTTGGATCCTTGAAAGTCTTTTACAAATATATTGTAATCATCGGAATCATCACAATCAGTGAAGTCGGAAAAGCTGCCGGAGTTAGTGGAGAGAGAAGAACTATCTGTAAATAGCATGATTTCCACTTCTTCCTCTGGAAGTGGAATAATCTCCCGACCCGCAGTTATAGACCGATACTGGGAAGAAAAGTACCGTCCAAGCTCAAAGAGTCGATTTGCCTGAGACGTATAAAAATGCAATTACATTTAGTTAAATAAGAATTTTATACGAGCACCACTGGTTCGTGAGATACATGTCGTTAGGCATATGAAATTAAATATATTGCAACCAAATTCAATTTTAAAAGTTAATAAAAAAGTTAATAATTATAATAACAATAGAAAAACTTACTTTTAGCGTGCCTTATTCGGGGTCGACACGGAGGGGACTGGATAGGAAATGGAACATTAAGGTCGGCTTGTCAAGTGTACACGACTAGGTTATTATTCGCCAATCGAAAGAGAAAACCCCACGTCGCTACGCAGTCTCGAACCCGCGACCTCTCGTTTAAGAGGCGAGCTCTCTACCCACTGCGCCACGAGGCGTTCCAATTAATAATTATAATAACAATAATTAATAATAATAATAAAGTTTTAACGTCCGTACTACAGATCAATTCACCCAAACCAATATGCAAAAGAAATGTGCTGAGGAGAAGTAAGGACCTAAACGAAGGCCGGTCCGGTTATCAAAAATGCTAACAATAAAAAAGTTTAACGTCCGTTTCCTCATCCATGGATGATGTCAGGGACATTGTAAACCAATATCATCAGTGTTAGTAGAAAACAAAATTTCGCATAGAAATTTAAAAAATAATTTAGCACGGAAATGATTAAAATAAGAAAGAGAGGGATCATAGATAATCTTCAACTTATTCAAAGTAATATCTAACCGATGACACTGGTCGATACGTAGATAGAGAGACATATAATCAAACCTTCGAATTTATATGGACGTCCTTATCAGATCTAGGTTCAATAATTTCATTTCTGAAACCATCTACATCGCCTTCTATATTGATGTCGCTTGGAGAGATTATAGATATATCTTGGCTGGTTGTTCCTGTAGCACCAGATTCATTGGGTCTAACATGAGACAAGGTTTGTGTACTCGTCTCGGTATCTCCAGACTCGCAGTAACTGATTGCAGGGACTCTCGAAATCTCCCTTTCAATCATGGCGCTTTCAACACTCAACAGATTTAAACAGCTACTGCCCTGATTGACTGAGAGTTGAATCGTTGCTCCTTCTTCCCAGACAATTGCAGATTGTTCAACAAGTATTTCTTGAGGAGTTTCCTGTAAATCTTCTTCTTCTTCTTTAAGTAATAGACCTAAGCTAAATTCCTTAGAGATGTTTGAGTCAGTTACTCCAGCATATACATCCGTGTTACGATGTTCTAAACTTGAAGATATAACATTGACAGTTTTGCATTCCACGTCTTTGCCCAGATCTTCTCTATCAGATTCTTTTATTTTTCTTTCAGCGAAAAGGTTTAAGCAACCAATAGGGGAGTCCTCTTCTTTCTGTTCAATTGTCGAGCCTCTCTCAGAAGATGGCGAGCTTAAGCATTTCGACTCCTCGCTGTTAGAGGTCATAGGACTATTCTCCTCTGTAGAATCATCTTTACCAACTGCACGTGTCACTTCATCTGCTGGTAGACACTTGATTTTCTCTAAGTATTTGAGGCTCCTCAGATCCCGCTTTCTCTCTCTCAGATCCGACGGCATCTCTATCATCAGATCCCACATTCTCTCTCTCAGATCCGACGGCATCTCTATCGTCAGATCCCACATTCTCTCTCTCAGATTCGACTGCATCCTTATCCGATCCCACTTTCTCCCTCTCAGATCCGACGGCATCTCTATCAGATCCCGCTTTCTCTCTCTCAGATCCGACGGCATCTCTATCAGATCCAGCTTTCTCTCTCTCAGATCCGACGGCATCTCTATCCTCAAATCCCACATTCTCTCTCTCAGATTCGACTGCATCCCTATCCGATCCCACTTTCTCCCTCTCAGATCCGACGGCATCTCTATCAGATCCCGCTTTCTCTCTCTCAGATCCGACGGCATCTCTAACCGATTCCAGTGCCTCTCTCTCAAATACGACGGCATCTCTATCCCATCCCACGTTCTCTCTTTGAGATCCGACTGCAAGCAATGAACGATATAATATTATGCAGATTAGCCAGTATTGTTAAACACTATAGTGATATATTTGAGTTAAAAATATCTATACATGTAGATATATAAAAAACTAACATATAATAATGGCAAGGGTGAAATCTGCTTTATATGTTTATTCGATTATGTCTGTATGGCTGTGTGTTTATGCCGGTAACCATTAGAAGGATCCAATAATTATAATCTATAAACACAGTAGTTTTCACTGACTTCTTGTGATTTTAAATAGTCTATTAATACACATTCTATGCATTATAATATATTATTGTACACATTAGACAAACTATTTATACGGCGTTGATAAAAATCAGACTTTTTACGTTAAAGAAATCGAGTGACTTTTTTATTAAATTTAATTGAAACTTTCAACATTTTGGCTTTTTTCATTACTTTTTAACAATTGTAATTGATTTTTTCAACGAAAAAAAATACAAACGTGTTTAATGATCACAAAAGTCATTCTTTATGGCAGTGCTTATTGCAATTTTCAAAAATCAAAATCAATATATAGGCCTATTCAATCATAAGTACGAAACAAAAATTCACATGCACGAGTGTAGGCCTACTTATAAGGAGAGCAAGTCTAACAATTAAAGTCTAAGTTTTCGTTGTTATTAATAAAATTGATAATAACACTGATACATATCATTAACGTTTCAATGATATGTACAGTATGAGATAATCTGTATATTATTTGTGAATATCAGTAGATTCATATAATGTCTTGGAAATTATTGCTTAATGTCAGATTGACAGTTTATAAACTTTCTTTCTTTTGCTAGAATAAAATTGTATGAAGTAAAGTTTATAGGTCAATTTAGATAAAATAAAATAAAAAGGTCAATTCAGAGGCCAAATTTCTTTTCTTATCGACACCAAACAAAGAAAAACAGAAAAGGACACTTAAACAGAATCTAAAGAATAACTCTATAAGGTGCTAAATTGACAGCTCATTATTACATGTAGATAAGTTTCTCAATATACGTCATCAATCTTTGCATAACCGCCAGTTTCTGCTTTCCACATTTTCTTCATTTTGCTTTTATATATTAAAATATGTTTTTGTGCTGTGGCTTGATAAAAATACAGCCATAATTAGGCCTATATCTGCCACCTTCCCTTCATTGGTTGACATTGTATTTCAAGAAATTCATAGAGGCCTATAGGTTCTCTCTATGCTAGCTGAAATTATTGAATTTTAGCAGAAGAAATGAAATAGATTAATGCAATGAATTGCGACCAATGTTGTCTGTAACTATTTTGTGTGATTAAAGTGAATTTCTTTATTACTTCTTTTAGTTTGGTAGTTATCTTCTAAATATAAATTAGCATCAAATTTATTTGTAAGCCCTGTTATTTGTAGTTAATTCAAATAAATGTATTGTTATTAAAAATCATTTTAAAATAATATTAAACTACTAAACGAGCCTGATTTCAGATCAAAACGTTAGCAAATTTTAAAAATAAAAATCATGAATTTAAATGATTTTTATTGTTGAAAAATGTTAAAAAATGTATATATAAAATGATTATGTCACTGATTTAAATCGTTCCAACCTTTTTATTCATTTTAATATATTATACGCTTTATTATAGGCGCTGCGTATTTTAAATACCCATTATAATATAGGCCTTATTCTATGGAGAACGTTTATGACAAATTGTTCATAAAATGTGAAACAAATATCAAGAATTAATTTTTTCTTCTTGGAGGCCTGCAATTTTATTCTAATTCTCTAATTATTAATACGTTACACTGCGAGTTTTCGGTATTCCAAAACTCAGAAATGTTGCAGAGTGATTACTAGCATCATGACGATGATGGTATGATGATGATGATGATTATGATGATGATGATGATGATGATGATAATGATGATGATCGTCTCTGTCGTTGTCGTTCTCATCATCAGCATCATCATCATCGTCATCGTCATCATTATCATCATCATCGACGTCTTAGTCATCATTATCATCATCATCATCTTTATCATTATCATCTGCATCATCATCATCATCATCTTCTTCCCTTAAATCCCAGTTTAACTAAGGTCGGGATAGGAATGGATCTTAGACATTCTTTTGAAGTTTTCCCATTCGTTTAAATATTGTTGAAATTTCTGCAGTGGTGTGTGCTGTGGGGACGTCCCTGACGTCATCCTTAGATGAGGAATCGGACGTTAAGCCTTTATTATATATTTATAAAATAAAGGTGATTATATATATTTAATAAAGTATATATATATAAATATACTGTATCTCTAAAAAATATATATATGTATATATTTAGGTAAAAATATATATACATGTTTATATATATACATATATATTATATTTATATATATATATATATATACATATATATATACATAATAAAGGTTGACTGCAGTTAACTGGAAGCCAAATCAAGGAAAAAGGAGGCGAGGCAGACCTAGAAGTACTTGGCTAAGTACGATCAACAAAGATTTCAGAGCATTAAACATATCCTGGGAAGACGCTGTGAAGACTGTTGAAGATAGAAACGAATGAAGGAATGTTGCCGCACTATGTTCTGTAATGGATAGGCTGAATGATACGGCTTTGAGATATGGCATGAAGATTAATATAAAAATGACGAAGGTTATGAGAGTGTCCAATAATAAAGGTGAAGTTAATATCACAATAAATGGTACGAAATTGGAACAGGTGAGGAGTTTCAAATATTTGGGTCATATTATAACCGATGACGGGAAAAGTGAGACGGAAATATGCAGTAGGATTGCACAAGCAAAAGCGGCCCTTGGTAGTAGAAAAGAACTATTAACAAAAAGTTTGAAGAGAGACACAAAGATAAAGACAGTGAAAACTTTGGTTTGGACCACGCTATTGTATGGTTGTGAAACATGGACCTTAAGGAAGGAAGATATTATGAAACTGGAGGCATTGGAAATGTGGGTTTGGAGAAGAATGGAGAGGATTAGTTGGACTCAAAAGGCAACAAATGAGGAAGTTCTGGAGCGAGTTGGCACAGATTGACAGTTGATAAATGTATTAAGAAATAGGAAGAAGAGATGGATGGGACACATTCTAAGGGGGGAAGGTCTATTAAAAGAGGTCATAGAAGGTAGAATGGAAGGAAAGAGAAGTAGGGGCAGGCCGAGATTAGGTATGTTAGATGATTTAAAGATCCACTAATATGTGGAAATGAAGAGGAAGGCGGATTACAGAGAAGAGTGGAGGCGTTATATACCATGGACCTGCCAGTAGGCAGTGCACTAAGAGAGAGATGTTTTATACAGAACGCAAGGAACTGATGGTGATGATGATATATAAATATTTATAAATAATAAAGGTTTAACGTCTGTTTCCTATTTGTTACGTATAAACTATATATATATATATATATATATATATATATATATATATATATATATATATATATATATATATATATATAAATATTTATATATGTAGTCCAGAAGAAATGAAACTATTTTGAAGGCTAATAACTTTGACAATTTATCCAAAAGTCCTACTTGATACATTAAATTAAAGGTAATTCAATTTTCTATTAACTTGCTAAATATCTAAGAGATACTATTACACATGTTTGAGAAATTATCATTAGTCGACGATATGTCATTTTCATGATATATGATCGCCTGTATGAAAGTAAACCTGCCAAGGTTTATTGAGTCGTAGAACTGGACACTTAACAGCCCCTCCCCTGATTTGAACTCGATTTACTATTCGATCGTTTACTTTTGTCTTCAGCAATTAGTGTGTCATGAACCAATTTACGGCGTTGAAAATTTGAAACGAGTCATTATCCTCCGTTGGGCTAAGATCAGTCTGACACTCGGGGACTCGGCAATTGAGCAGTAGCCCCCCCCCGGGTGTATGCATTTACTCGGGCACATAGTGGACAATATTGAACATTTGTTTAATTAATTATCAATTCATTTAGGACATTGATAGAAACTGCAATGCGCTTTTTGAAATTGTTAAGGCCTAATGCTAATCTTGAATTCTTGATTTTAAGATTTTGAGTTTTCACGCAATTTCATTTAAAATGACATATCGGCGACTAGTGATAATTTTTCAAACATGTGTAACAGTATCTCTTAGATATTTAGCAAATTGATAGAAAAGTGAATTGTCTTCAATTTAATGCATCAAGTAAGATCAAATTTGTCAAAGTTATTAGCATTCAAAATAGTTTCATTTTTTCAGGACCACCCTGTGCATATATATACTGTATATATATATATATATATATATATATATATATATATATATGTATATATACTGTATATACTGTATATATATAATATATAGGTAATATATCTTAAGCTTCATTATATTTTAACAATTATACATTGATTACCTTCCACATTTGATAATCTTCGACTGTTAAATCTCTGGCTGTGAGGTCGTAAGATGTACATGTAGACTGAGTCACATCGCCCTCCTTCACCTCATGTTCGCCACTGGACCAAGTGGTGAACCAGTTCATCGCTGGCTCTCCATTCATATACGAGTAGAACTTGTCAGTGTCGAAGTTTTCGACGAGACAATTCTCAAGATCTGTCAACCTGTGCCATCTGTAGCCGCAATGGGTTACTTCAAATACAGGATAGAGTAGACTGTTACTATATTGATGACCAGCTTTAAGAAATAAAATCGTCGGTTTGTATTCTTCAGCACTCGGATGACCTTTCTGTATAGCCTTCTTTCCTACAGACACATCTTTAATGTGAATGTTTATTGGTCCATTCATGATATGCCTTTCAAATATGATATCTAGCGTAACTTTATCTGAAGGACATACTTGTTCAAGATTAATGACATTTTTTCTAAAATGATCATTTTGTTGTTTAATACAGAGTGGTAAACAGAAGGAAGGCATAAAGAAAGAAGGCAAATAGTCAAGTTTGTGAAAACACAGGAGACAGTTTATCATGCTACTCAACCACTGAGTTACTTGCGGGTCTGTCATAGCCACTGGCCTAACTGATTTAGTCCAGATTTGTTTTCTCTTATTTCTTATTTTAGCAGCCAAGCAAAACATCAGCATCGTCTTCAGAACATGAGACGAGACGCTGTAAAGTTCGTGTATAAGAGCCTTTTCACTTAAGTATTTGCAGATCTTGAAGGCTAATTTTATTGTCTCAGGACACTCGCGAATGATCTCTCTGTCAGCTATAGAGTGTGAGATGCGCGCATATGAAGATCTTTCTGGAAGCCACGGATGCGTTTTGTTCGGCCGATCAAACACTAGGACAAAAGGCTCGCTGCGAGACGTTCCTGAAATTTGCTCAATGGGTAGAGATGATCTTCCAACGTTAAAATGAAGAACAGGAGCAATGTGGATAGATATTTCAGGATAAACTTTTCCTACAACGCTCAGTTTTATCGTAAATTGGAGCTTCTGAGGTTGACAGACATAACAGAAATCCTTATAGTGAAAGCTCATTTCAAAGTAATGTTCGTCTTTCCAAAAATCCATATTCTTTAGCACTTCCTTCAAGTGCTTCTCAAACGTGTATTTCAATTCCGAAGTTCTCATCAACCTGTGCTGATCACAGTACCTGTTAACTTCTTCGATGTCGTCTGCGAGTGTCGACTGTTTTAATCTCACATGAGCAAATCCAGGAGGACATTCTGGTGTCACTAGCATTTCACACATTTGTGAAAACTCCTCTAATTCTATATTAAAGTCATATTCGTTACAAAACCCTATCTTTGTATTTTCATATCCACTACCTACTAAGTAAGCTTTGCCTTTAAAAATAGGTTTCGATGAATTTGAAAATAAAACGAGCCTCTTCATAAATGCTAGGATCTCATTAGTTATCTCAGAAGAGATGTCGTTACTTTCGGTGAAAAATAGTTTAAATTCTTCGTTGGCATAACTGAAAGCATTTATCATAGCTATAGTTTCAGACAATATTGAGGGCTTTATAGAAAGTAACTCGAATGAAAATGGGTAGCCAGGTTGAGAGGGGTAGTTGAGGAGAACAGAGAGTAACTTATTCTTTACATCATTAGCAACTTTGACAGACGCTTCATCGTTCGTTTTCATTCTTTCTTCTAAGATAAGGGTCTCCTGTCGCAGTTCGAAATGAGTTTTACAGAATACATTTTCCACTTCCATGCCATCATTCAAACTTAGATGATCAGAGTCGGCCTCCTTTAAGCATCCCCTCTCTCTGGATCCTTTGTCGTGCTTTAATAATGTATCATATATTGTATGATGCATATCCAATACTTCTGCGCGATTTAAAGCTGCATGATGCAGTACAGTGCGACCAAATCTGTCTTTAATAATCATAACTTCTCCTATCTGGATACTATCTGCGTTTTGTTCCAGAAACCTTTCAAAACTTTCTTTAGTGCCATACCTTGCGATGTAATGGAGTGGGGTTAGTCCAAAATTGTCAACTTGTTCGATAAGAGAGCGGTAAAATGACTTAGGAAGCGTCGTGAAATATCTTGAAACTCTATCCAGTCTTAAATTAGAGGATCTTGATTCTTTTTGGTAGTCACTGTCATTTAAAGCGATAAAAATATGCAAAATATTTCTACCAAGTGTGTCAACAGCGAAGCTCTTGTAATTCGTCCTAATGCATTTTAACGAATCCGCAGCATTATCCATAATATCTTCGTAGCATACGACATGATTGCATGATGAAATATTCTCATGAAGTTTAGCTAAAAATCGAATTAAATAGGAAATTCTGAAAATCGCTGAATATTCATCATCATCGTACTCTTGAAGTGTAATGTTTTCCATCTCTGATGTATTTGAACAACAGTCACTATCATTTGATTCCAGTAGTATGCAAACTTTGCATGATTTGGGTAATGACACATTAAATTCCTTTAATTTTGCTGTACATTTAGAGCAATGGTACTGATAATCGAATATTTTCCTATCCAGTTTTTGA
This sequence comes from Enchytraeus crypticus, assembly GCA_905160935.1. NCBI lineage: Eukaryota > Metazoa > Annelida > Clitellata > Enchytraeida > Enchytraeidae > Enchytraeus > Enchytraeus crypticus. The sequence goes on along the minus strand of CAJHZI010000218.1, from coordinate 134,436 downwards.
ATAGTCGAAAACTGCACGTGCTGCTTCAATACATCCGATGCCTTCGGTGGCAAATCATACCCAGATGACCAATTATATCTAGATGATTCCATGCCTATCAGTTTGAAAAATAAGCTAATAAGTTGTTGATTTGTCAGACACAAGTGAGTTCTGAAATCATTCATCAAAAAATTCCAAATCTCATCATTATTTTCAGAACCTTTGCTCCAATCTATCAATGCTTCCAAAATAGACTCATTTGAAGGGTTGTTTAAATTGAATCCGCTTCGTATAAGAAGTTCAAGGAGTGGAGATATAGAATTTTCATAATTCATTTGAGACTTTATAATAATCATGCTTAGTGAAAGATTGGTATCATGCATATCTTCAAAATATCTACACAAAATATCTGTAAAGCCATGGTATATGAAAAGGTTTCCAAGAAAATACTCTGTTGCTCTACAAATATTCGATAGACCTACTTCGTAGGCAGGTATGAAACATTCTAGCGGTAGCATTAAGGCATACATACACATTATCTCTTTACTATCGGAAGGTTTGCTGAATTCAATTTGAATCTTTTTCAAAAATCTGGAATGATCTCTTTTAATATTAACCACAGCTTTATTTCCTTGGCTATCCGATATTGCAAAAGATGATGTTTCATCAGACCTGTCAAACGAAGAATCTACTAGATTATCAGTACTGCATTCTTGCTCAACATCAACTTGTTTATCAATGATCCACACAGCTGTCATAGTAAAATATCGTAGACATCGATCTTTATCAGAATACAACATGAATGGCTTGCTAAGATTCTTTATTTGCTCTTTTCTATAGTGTTCCCTTAATCGCACTTGAGTTGAGTTATACACTGAACCTTTAGGAATTTTAATCAGAATTTTAACCTTACTTCTATCAAATATTTTATGTTTTGTAAGGTAAATATCATAATCGTTGAAGGAGAGATCATTCTCTTGCGTGCTGCAACTTATTTTTAAGACTAAATTTAGTACTTCATCTTGAAACTTTCCAGTAGTAGGCCTACATCCAGTAAGATAGTAACAATTACTTTCTAACCATTCGTTAGCGGATAAGTCATATGCTATGATTTCAGAGTTTTCAATTTGAATAGATTCTCCTAATTTTTCTAAAGAGATTTCGTTTATAGGAATAGAGCACTTTAAGTCAGGCTTGATCTTGTATGTTTTAAGTTTAACAGTATTATCGCCGATGTTAAGCTGTGAAAGTTCATTGAAAAGCATAATTATAGTTCTTGATGATCTGCTTTGCTCTTCATCTGTTTCCAAGTGATCAAGTAACAGTCGGAATATTTCAATTTTGAAGTTTCTTGCAGCTATGACAAGTGCCGTATCATTGTTCAAATTGTTTCTAACATTAGCATCAGCTCCAGCGTCTAACAGCATCCTCACGATATCAATATTACCACTCTCAACAGCCTTCATTAGCGCTGTCTCTCCAAATTTTGTATCTCTAGCATTAACATCAGCTCCAGATTCTATCAGTGTCCTCAAGACATCATTTTTACCTCTCCCAGCAACATACATCAGCGCTGTCTTTCTGTTCTCCGTATCTCTAGCATTAACATCAGCTCCAGATTCTATCAGTGTCCTCATGGCGTCATTGTAACCTCTCACAGCAGCATACAACAGCGCTGTATTTTCGTACTTATCTCTAGCATTAACATCAGCTCCAGATTCTATCAGTGTCCTCAAGACATCATTTTTACCTCTCTCAGCAGCATACATCAGCGCTGTCTTTCTGTTCTCCGTATCTCTAGCATTAACATCAGCTCCAGATTCTATCAGTATCTTCGTAACATCACTACAATCACTCCTAGCGACATACATCAGCACTGTAATTCAGTATATATCTCTAGCATTAACATCAGCTTCAGAGTCTATCAGTGTCCTCATGACGTCATTGTTACCTCTCTCAGCAGCATACATCAGCGCTGTCTTTCCGTTCTCCATACCTCTAGCATTGACATCAGCTCCAGAGTCTATCAGTGTCCACATGGCGTCATTGTTACCTCTCTCAGCAGCATACAACAGCGCTGTATATTCGTATATATCTCTAGCATTAACATCAGCTCCAGATTCTATCAGTGTCTCCAAGACATCATTTTTACCTCTCTCAGCAGCATACATCAGCGCTGTCTTTTCGTATTTATCTCTAGCATTAACATCAGCGCCAGATTCTATCAGTTTCCTCAAGACATCACTTTTACCTCTCTCAGCAGCATACATCAGCGCTGTCTTTCTGTTCTCCGTATCTCTAGCATTAACATCAGCTCCAGATTCTGTCAGTGTCCTCATGGCGTCATTGTAACCTCTCTCAGCAGCATACCACAGCGCTGTCTTTTCGTATTTATCTCTAGCATTAACATCAGCTCCAGATTCTATCAGTTTCCTCTAGACATCATTTTTACCTCTCTCAGCAGCATACATCAGCGCTGTCTTTCTGTTCTCCGTATCTCTAGCATTAACATCAGCTCCAGATTCTATCAGTGTCCTCATGGCGTCATTGTAACCTCTCTCAGCAGCATACAACAGCGCTGTCTTTTCGTATTTATCTCTAGCATTAACATCAGCTCCAGATTCTATCAGTGTCTTCAAGACATCATTTTTACCTCTCTCAGCAGCATACATCAGCGCTGTCTTTCTGTTCTCCGTATCTCTAGCATTAACATCAGCTCCAGATTCTATCAGTGTCCTCATGGCGTCATTGTTAACCTCTCTCAGCAGCATACAACAGCGCTGTCTTTTCGTATTTATCTCTAGCATTAACATCAGCTATAGATTCTATCAGTGTCCTCATGGCGTCATTGTTACCTCTCTCAGCAGCATACATCAGCGCTGTCTTTCTGTTCTCCGTATCTCTAGCATTAACATCAGCTCCAGATTCTATCAGTGTCCTCATGGCGTCATTGTTACCTCCCTCAGCAGCATACAACAGCGCTGTCTTTTCATATATATCTCTAGCATTAACATCAGCTCCAGATTCTATCAGTGTCTCCAAGACATCATTTTTACCTCTCTCAGCAGCATACATCAGCGCTGTCTTTCTTTTCTCCGTATCTCTAGCATTAACATCAGCTCCAGATTCTATCAGTGTCCTCATGGCGTCATTGTTACCTCTCTCAGCAGCATACAACAGCGCTGTATATTCGTATATATCTCTAGCATTAACATCAGCTCCAGATTCTATCAGTGTCTCCAAGACATCATTTTTACCTCTCTCAGCAGCATACATCAGCACTGTCTTTCTGTTCTCCGTATCTCTAGCATTAACATCAGCTCCAGATTCTATCAGTGTCCTCATGGCGTTATTGTAACCTCTCTCAGCACCATAGAACAGCGCTGTCTTTTCGTATTTATCTCTAGCATTAACATCAGCTCCAGATTCTATCAGTGTCTTCAAGATATCATTTTTACCTCTCGCAGCAGCATACATCAGCGCTGTCTTTCTGTTCTCCGTATCTCTAGCATTAACATCAGCTCCAGATTCTATCAGTGTCCTCATGGCGTCATTGTAACCTCTCTCAGCAGCATACAACAGCGCTGTCTTTTCGTATTTATCTCTAGCATTAACATCAGCTCCAGATTCTATCAGTGTCCTCATGGCGTCATTGTTACCTCTCTCAGCAGCATACAACAGCGCTGTCTTTTCGAATTTATCTCTAGCATTAACATCAGCTCCAGATTCTATCAGTGTCCTCATGGCGTCATTGTTACCTCCCTCAGCAGCATACAACAGCGCTGTCTTTTCATATATATCTCTAGCATTAACATCAGCTCCAGATTCTATCAGTGTCTCCAAGACATCATTTTTACCTCTCTCAGCAGCATACATCAGCGCTGTCTTTCTTTTCTCCGTATCTCTAGCATTAACATCAGCTCCAGATTCTATCAGTGTCCTCATGGCGTCATTGTTACCTCTCTCAGCAGCATACAACAGCGCTGTATATTCGTATATATCTCTAGCATTAACATCAGCTCCAGATTCTATCAGTGTCTCCAAGACATCATTTTTACCTCTCTCAGCAGCATACATCAGCACTGTCTTTCTGTTCTCCGTATCTCTAGCATTAACATCAGCTCCAGATTCTATCAGTGTCCTCATGGCGTCATTGTAACCTCTCTCAGCAGCATAGAACAGCGCTGTCTTTTCGTATTTATCTCTAGCATTAACATCAGCTCCAGATTCTATCAGTGTCTTCAAGACATCATTTTTACCTCTCTCAGCAGCATACATCAGCGCTGTCTTTCTTTTCTCCGTATCTCTAGCATTAACATCAGCTCCAGATTCTATCAGTGTCCTCATGGCGTCATTGTTACCTCTCCCAGCAGCATACATCAGCGCTGTCTTTCTGTTCTGCGTATCTCTATCATTGGCATCAGCTCCAGATTCTATCAGTGTCCTCATGGCGTCATTGTAACCTCTCTCAGCAGCATACAACAGCGCTGTCTTTTCGTATTTATCTCTAGCATTAACATCAGCTCCAGATTCTATCAGTATCTTCGTAACGTCAATACTATTACTCCAAGTTGCATACATCTGCGCTGTCATTCCGTATATATCTCTAGCATTAACATCAGCTCCAGCAGATTCTATCAGTGTTCTCATGACGTCACTGTTACATCTCTCAGCAGCATACATCAGCGCTGTCTTTGCGATCTCAGTATATTCAGCATTAACATCAACTCCAGATTCTATCACTGTCTTCACGACATCAAGTCTACCACAACCCTCATAACCTGTACAACCCTCACTTGTTACATATTGATCAGCTGGAAGTCCTCGCTCCATCAGAGATAAGGATAACTCCACTATTCCTTCCTCTATACAACTAAATCTCATCAGAGACATCTCATCATCTTCGTCATTTCTCGACGTGCTCATCATAGAGTTGTCAGCATCGGTTCATAGCAATGTATCTAAAATTAAAATATTAACAAATTTCATAATTATTGAAGCCGCATAATTTTAAAAAGACTATTTATCAATACCTACCTGTCGCTTATAATATTAGCTGGCTGATACATAGGCCTATTAAATATTTCATCAATCCTGAGATATTGATTATATAAGCATAAGACCAGTGCGAATGTGCAACCATTGTTGCTACGTTAAATGTGCAATTGTGTTTACACTGTATTACTCAGTATCACATTACTGCTTATTCGCATAATATTTTAAGTGATGCAAAAAATTGTGAAGAAATAGACGAAGGTAATGATTGTAAAGATGAACTATGTTAGGCCTACGGTACGTATGTGAAACAAGGACGTTAAGAAAGGAGAATATCGGGAAAGTGGAGTCATTCGAAATATGACTATTGAGCAGAATGCAAAAGATCAAATGGACTGACGAAATTACGAACGAAGAAGTGCTAAATAGATTGGGCTGACATAAAAAGACAATTAATAAATATCATAATAAATAGAAAGAAGAACTGGATGGATCATTTTCCGAGAGGGTGTGATTCACAAGTCATAACCTCACCATTATTAAATGATTCACTAGTCATTACACTTTTAGCATTAAATGATTCACTAGTCATAACACATCTAGTGTTAAATGATTCACTAGTCATAACACATCTAGTATTAAATGATTCACTGGTCATAACACATCTAGTGTTAAATGATTTACTAGTCATAACACATCTAGTATTAAATGATTCGCAAGTCATAAGACATCTTGTGTTAAATAATTCACAAGTCATAAGACATCTAGTGTTAAATGATTCACTAGTCATTACACACTCTCTCTCTCTTAGTGCACTGCCTTCTGGCAGGTCCATGGTACATAACGCCTCCACTCTTCTCAGTCTTCCGCCTTCCTCTTTATTTCCACATATGAGTGGGTCTTTAAATCATCTAACATACCTAATCTCGGCCTGCCCCTGCCTCTTTTGCCTTCCACTCTACCTTCTATGGCCCCTTTTAATAGACATACCCCCCTTAGAATGTGTCCTATCCATCTCTTTTTCCTATTTCTTAATACATTTATCAACTGTCTATCTGTGCCAACTCCCTCCAGGACTTCCTCATTTGTAATCTTTTGAGTCCGGCTAATCCTCTCCATTCTTCTCCAAATCTACATTTCCAATGCCTCCAGTTTCCTAATATCTTCCTTTCTTAAGGTCCATGTCTCATTATGATCCTTTCTTAAGGTCCAGTCATTACACATCTAGTGTTGAATGATTCCCTAGTCATAACACATCTAGCAATAAATGATTCACTGGTCATAACACATCTAGTATTAAGTGATTCACAAGTCATAAGACATATAGTATTAAATGATTCACAAAATCATAACGCATCTAGCAATAAATGATTGACTAGTCATAACACATCAAGTATGAAACGATTCACTCTTAACACATCTAATATTAAATGATTCACTAGTCATAGCACATCTAGTGTTATATGATTCATTAGTCATAAGACATCTAGTATTAAATGATTCACTAGTCATAACACATCTAGTGTTAAATGATTCACTAGTCATAACACATCTAGTGTTAAATGATTCACTAGTCATAACACATCTAGTATTAAATGATTCACTAGTCATAACACATCTAGTGTTAAATGATTCACTAGTCATAACACATCTAGTGTTGAATAGATAGCCTAGATCCAACGTATGTAGCATGGCCTAGTCCTAGATCACTTCTAGCACTAATCAATCACAGTACAAGCTAGGCCTACTTGTAAACAGTATATCATAACTAGTACTAGTTAGCGTGTCTACTATTAGCTGATATCCTTATCCCATCTTTCATAAAGTAGGTTTAATTTAGTGGTCACCATAAACTAGTTACAAATAGGCCCAAACTAATCTCACTAGGCATATACATATCTAATATAGGCCTCAACTAGTTTTAACTAATGTAGAACAAATAAGTGCTAACATAGGCCTAATTAAATTAGTTATATATTCAGGGGCAGATCCAGAATTTGTTTAGGGGTGGCCAGAGACAAAAAAATGTTTGGACCATATTTTTAGTCATAATATATTGCCGGTTAGTTTCTATAATTATCTCATTGGACCTCCCTCCCCCCTTCCCTCATCATTGGATTCGCACACAGGCCAGAGGTAATATTAACTTTTAATTCCTTTTTTCTAGAATTTTTCTTAAATTTAAATAAATTCACAGAGATTTCGGGTTGCATAGCACCTTGTCCACTGTATCCACCACCGACTATATTCCTAAATCCTTACTTGTGACGTAGAGTGCTAAGTTTTCAACACATCTAGCAAAAACTACTTCTATAACGTAGCCTATACAGTCGTTATTATATGACCAATTAAAACAATCATAAACCAACCTTTGGGTTGGTTTTTATTGGTTTTGAATTCTCGACACTTGATCGCCTTTCCTATCGAATTAGAGATCGCATATGTTCCAACTTTAAATTACGATATCAATTTCGATTTGCTCATGTACGAGATAATAATATACTAATGCTCCGCTAAAGCTCAAAGGTTAATAATCTGCTCATATGATATGGTGACGGTTATTTTTTACTTTCGTTTTAGGCGATCAAAATCATAGCTTTATAGTACTACTCTTTCAAAAAGAATTCCCAAACTGAGAGACGATTAGTTGAAACATTTCTCAAATCCAAATCATATTTTAGAAGTATTTGTGCTGCACTCTCTTATGCAGCACCAATAAGTAGGCCCTAGTTTTGTTTGGAAGATCTTTAGCTATTTTAATTTTTAATGAGTAGCATTGCAAAGATAGACTATATCTATATGACCATGGTCGCCTAAAAAGAAAGCAAAAATATTCTATGTGCCTATACTAATTATTTCTCGGAAAAGACATTTTGTTGCATAAGAAAAGGAACCTCTTCACATGATGTGAGAATATTTGGAACAAAGAGAAATTTAACATCGGTGGAACGAAGTGCACATGAGGGACGATAGGGGGGAAGAAGAATTTCAGACAGCTTACGTCTACGTAACAATTTAAGGCTTGCCAATTTGCCGAGTTCTGAAAATTAGCAGATCGAGCAATTTTATATTGTAGGTCCACATGTATGTGTTGATTTACAGGGAGACTGAAGATTTCGAACTTGAGATCGAGTGAAATTGAAGTCTAAAGGACTTGCCAACAACACGTGTGAAACTCGCTGAAACTCTTCAACAACTAATAGAATGTCTTAATAGCGTAGGGGTAACGTCATGAAGTTTCAATCCTGAGGTGAATTAAACACTCGTGGGTTCGAATCCCATCATAATGTATAACTTAATACTAATGAAGTTGTTAGTTATTTAACTACAGAGAATAACTGGTTCGTGAATTGCAACTAGGCCCAATCAAGTAGACAATGCTGAAACATTTTCAGAGGACTCATGAGAGTTCGCATACTATAAAGTTCAACATACAAAAGTCTTTAAGACTATGAGGATTTAATTGCGAGACTGCGAGATTGCGATAATGATTCTGTCTGCAACAGATTCAAACAAATAACTGCAGTTATTAGTTTAAAGCACAAGAAATAATGCTTATGTTAATAATTATTTTATTATCTTAAAAAATATAGGAATTGACTGGAGAGATAAAAGACTAATTTTGAACTTGTACATGAATCAAAGAGCAGTAATCAAAATCCAACAAGAATACTCAGAAGAAGGTGAAATAGGACGTGGAGTAAGACAAGGTTGTAGCATTTCGCCGCTGCTGTTTAACATTGACGCTGAGGCAATGATGGAGGAAGCCATGGAAGACTTGGAAGAAGGAATAAAAGTAGGAGGGAATTTGTTACAAGATGTACGATTTGCAGATTACCAAGGAATGATAGCGGGCAGCGAGATTGGATTGCAGAAGATAGGGGAGAGCGGGGAAAGTTGATACTTTTTTAACGTTTTGCCAATTTTACAATAATATATTAGGACATGAACAATCCAATCTATATTTTATTTTAGCAACATATTTCAGTGATATATTCAATGCATAACCGTTCTGATACAAATAAGCAACTAACAGTAAATTGACTTCAAATACCATAACCCAAATTGTATCATCCTACCCCATAGCGGGGTAAGTTGATACTGATGAGGGGCAGATTGATACACATACCATTAGCTGATTGAATTGTCGCAAGATAGTGATACTTAAGACTTTATATTATTCAGAAAAGTCAGTAGTTAGAGAAAACTGGCAAATCTGTGGCTTTTTCTCATACCGTACATCTACGTGTTACCACATACGAGTTTATAATCGTGAAATTTATTTTTGAAATTCTGTGGCTATATAGCATCATAAGAGTTGCAATTTGGACAAATGAAGTGCTGATTTTTATTTGTCCTAGCATAATGTGCCCACATTTAACACTCAAGAACGATATCCACTTTTTTCTTGTTTTTCTATCTAAAAGTGGCATGTTGATACATATATCAACTTGAGACTACTGAGACTACTTGTAGACGGCCTCTTGTTGGAAAGAAATTAAAACTGGCAATTTTATACCACTTTTATCAACGTATACCCTCGTATCAACTTGCCCGCTCTCCCCTAATGGATAGGCTGAATGATACGGCCCTAAGATATAGCATGAAGACTAATATAAAAAACACCAAGGTTATGAGAGTGCCCAATAGTAAAGGTGAAGTCAGTATCACAATAAATGGTACGAAATTGGAACAGGTAAAGAGTTTCAAATATTTGGGTCATACTATAACCGATGATGGGAAACGTGAGAAATAAATATGCAGTAGGATTGCACAAGCAAAAGCGGCCTTTGGTAGTAGAAGAGAACTATTAACAAAAAGTCTAAAGAAAGACACAAAGATAGAGATAGTGAAAACTTTGGTTTGGACCACGCTATTATATGGATGTGAAACATGGACCTTAAGAAAGGCAGACATTAGGAAACTGGAGGCATTGGAAATGTGGATTTGGAGAAGAATGGAGAGGATTAGCTGGACTCAAAAGGTTGCAAATGAGGAAGTCCTGGAGAGAGTTGGCACAGATAGACAGTTGATAAATGTATTAACAAATAGGAAGAAGAGATGGATAGGACACTTTCTAAGGGGGGAAAGTCTATTAAAAGAGGCCATAGAAGGTAGAATGGAGGAAAAAGAGGCAGGGGCAGGCCGAGATTAGGTATGTTAGATGATTTAAAGACCCACTCATATGTGGAAATGAAGAGGAAGGCGGAAGACAGAGAAGAGTGGAGGCGTTATGTACCATGGACCTGCCAGTAGGCAGTGCACTAAGAGAGAGAATAATAATTTATCATTCCCCCTAGTTTCACCTACAAAAGAGCTTAAAGGGAACTGGGTGGAATGCTAAAGTCTTAAAAGATAAAGGGAACTCTTGGGACCGTTGTGTACAAAAATATTATAAGCTGATGTCACATGCGTTCCCACACCTTGCATTTTACAATTGCACCACTGTCGCTAAAGTGAAGTTTTTAACTCTCGAAAAGTCAAGTGGGTGAAGTCACTGTGGTTGCTAGGCAACTGTTCTAAATGTGTCTGCTATGTAAACAATGGATAAAATTGCAATTGCAATAGCCTATATCTGCTATGTAAACAATGGATAAAATTGCAATTGCAATAGCCTATATCTGCTATGTAAACAATGGATAAAATGAAAAAGCGTGGCGTTATTAAAAAATTACATTTGAAGGGGTTGACCCAAAGTGAGAATGCATTGGACATGAAGAGAGTTTAGGGGATAATTACTGCCACTGCACAAGCTAGATTGCAATAGCCTACATCGGCGTGCAGTTGAATTCTAGCGAGGTAGGCTATAGGCAATTAATCGACAAATTAAGTCTAGTAGCCTACCGTTCAGGATGCCCTTTCGAGACTTTTATCGAAGAAAATATCAAACTTGTCCAGGATGTGATGCCAAAATTCGACGATTTTTGTTAAGCATCGTGCAGATACGTATAGCTGATAGTCTTAATTGTCTTATGGCACAACCATCATATTTCTATATATCGTATTTCTATATATATTCGTCATATTTCTATAGGCGTATTGGGTTACAACGCGGTGATACAACGCGCAAAAATGGGTTCCACGAATGTTAACGGCTGAAATTAAACAATTAAGTCTGATTTTAAACTTTAAAAGAATTCAAAATAAGTGTAACAGTGAGTAAGTAGCCTATTTACTTTGGACTGATTTTCTGGATTTTTGAATTTGCACTGTTTTTGGACCTACTTTTTTCTCGCCGGCTTGATTTTGTCTCAATAGTGCTCTATGTTGTCATTGATGACTGTGGCACTCTAATTATTGTTATTATTATTACTATTATTTGTAACTACAAAATTGCTGATTATTTCTCACATGCAGCCAGACATGGGCTCATTCAATGAGGGATGGTGGGGCAGCCCCGTGGCGTGGGTATGGCCTATGGGAGGGCCTGAAGAATAGGCAGGGGGGAGCACATGTTAAGGGGTTAGTTCCGCCACGAAGCGGCAGGTGGGGGTGCAGTTCTGCAAATTCGACGAGGGCCAGCAGGGGATTTAGGATAGGGTCGTAATTAAGCTACCAATATTAATAAGTCTAACAAAGGTCGCCATTCTCGAAAAATTGACTAAGCAATAATTATCACAGTATTTTTAAAAATTTTCAATTCTGCGAGCAGGGGGACCCATCGAGAGAGAGCAGGGAGGCCGGCCCCCTGGTGCCCGCCTTCCCGACGCTAAGGGGCCGGGGGGGTGGTTGCAGGGAACATCTCCCCAGAATCTTGACCATAGGTGAACATTAATGCTAATGCCCACCCCCAGAAGTCGAAAGTTTATTAGAGGGCATTTCCCTTAGCAATGATCGAGTTGTGGGGAGAAGTAGCCTTCGTCAATAGTAAACTCAGGTAGGCCTACTTAGTTCAAGTTTTGGGACTATAATGTACACTAGAGAATTGAGCTTGTTTTAGAACAAATGTTTTTAAACCCGTTTTTTGTTATAAAACAACGAATAAAAGACAAAAAACAAAACAAAACATTTTGGTAGAAAATTTAATTTTTATTTATTATTTCTTTATTTATAGGCCTACATTTTTTTGTAACATATATTTGATAGTCTTGCAAGTCGTGGCTTTTGCAAATAACTAGTTATCGTTAGGCTTATATAGGCCTATAAAATAGTATCGCAGTAGCCTATGTCAGTCCGACTCCACTTTTAATCATATTTGCTAATAGCCTATGGAGCATCATCCTGTTGACAAATTTCATATTTATTTAAATATTTACCAGACTTACGATCGTTACAAATTGTCAAGTATTTCTAATTTTTAACTCCTAGTTAGGCCTATTAGAAACATACAGTGACGCTATTCTTTCAGCTGTCCGCAGACCTACGGCGCTATAGGCCTATGTAGGCCTAACCGTTATCTTAGTTAAACACTGTCGGTGTTAAAGTTAAACACTGGCCGTTACAAAAAATTGTTCATTTCGTTCATTTAGCACTTTCAGCAATGTCCACACAATAAAGAGGAATAGACTCACAAATGACAGTCATGATACCGGTTTATATTGAATTAAATATGACATTTTGGCTGATCGTGACAGAGGTGCTAACTGAGCCAAATGATGCATCCATGCAGGTTACCCAATAGATGAACTTAAAAATAGTGATAGTTAGGCCTAGCCTATATGTCACTAATTCAGCCAGAAGCAGATCAAAGAGAAAGTGCAGCTCAAACAACTGAACAATTCGATGTGGATTCAGAATTTTAGTAGAAACGTAGAAGACTCGAATTACGATTCAGGAGAAGAAAATTTGAAAGAAGAGTCCGACAGCGATGAATTCAATGATGACTATGAATTGCTTAAAGTTCAATCAGTTTCAGAGAATCAAAGTAGAATGTATTCGAAAGTTTTCATTTATGCGACTATGAGAGTATTTGTACTCTTTGGTAGCCAGTGGGAATGTAGGAGTGTCGGAGTGTGTAGGATTCCTATAGAAATTGCAATAACACATTGAGCAATATTGAGACAAAATCAAGCCGGCGAGCAAAAAGAAGGTCCAAAAACTATGCAAATTTCAAAATCCAGAAAATCTGTTCAGAGATATAGAAAGTGAATTAAATAAAAGGAGGTTTAGGCGCTGGTAGCAACTCATGGACACAGGATAGAAAAGTGTTATGAAAAAGATAGGTTTTCAACTGTTTATTGAACTGTTCATAGTTTCATAGTAAAGCAAAGGCCGATGTGATTCAAACGAAGACTTCCGAAGATTAAATGGAAGAGAATTCTAGATGTGCGGTGCAGCATGCTGGAAAGAACGATTAACAGAGGTCTCACAAAAGTAATTAATTCAGAAGACCGAGTTACAGCAGGCTGCATCACTTTAATCAACGTGAGATATGCACGTTTGTCCAGGGATGGTGATGGACTTATAGGTCAACGAAGCTGTTTTGTTAACGATATGCTCTCATAGAATCTTTAATATATAATTGAATGTCTTAATAGCGTAGGGCTAACGTCATGAAGTTTTACATGACAGATCCTAAGGTGAATTGAACGAACCCTCGTGGGTTCGAATCCCAGCAGCGCTGATCTGAGAGTCAAATCTCGGACATTCACTGGACTGACTATAATGAAAATGGTCTAAATTGCCTAACGGCTTAAACATGTGGTATTCGAAGTGATAGATATCAAGATGGTTGATCATTTCACTATATATTGCGCATAGAATAAAGAAAAACCGTAGAAGTATCAGAGGCAAACTTGATCATTGTAAACATCGAGTTCAAGAATTGCAGTGATGCCAACAACTAATTTTGCTAGCCGGATGTAAACAATAGAGGCTGATCGTTATTTAAAGGCATAAAATATTGAAGTTTTTGAACATTTCAAGAGTTTCTAAACGATAATGAAACACTTTAGTAGGACATATATCGTCACATCTATCGAATATATCGTCATGACAAAAAATTATTTGAAACGAATTTCTATTAATTGGGTATATTTTTTTATAGTAAGTTAAAAAATGCAAATTAATTTATATTTTAGATTCTTAAAGGATATTCCCCGTTCTTTAGTTTCTGAAATTTGTATACCCAAACGCGCAACAATACATCATCTTAAAACCGTTACAGGCCCAATATCATGAAGCAAATCTGAAATTTCAGAAATTACTATTATAGACTACATAGGCCTACGTATGACAATATGGCTTTGTTTACCCTCACGATTGAATGGAGCGTGCAGGAAATCAAGTCGCTCTTGTTACAAAATCTGGTATCGCTGAAACAACAGTCGTGCTATATCTACTTATTTTAAAGATCTTTGATATTGCTTGATTACTTGTATTTATTCTTCAGCCAGTGCAAAGACTTTAAAATAGAATTCACATGACTGTTTACATGGAAAATGAAATAAGACACCTAAATAATTTAACATATGGTATTAATAGACATAAAAGATATTAACAGAGTTGATCATGTTACTGTGATGTATGTATTTATTATTAAAATTCAAAAATAGCGAAAATGTTGAGTTGCCAGTTAAATAAGGCAAGAAGCAGACAATTTTGTGTCTGTTAATACGACTCTATGCTCGTTTGTTTACTTAAATCAAAAATGAATTCAATTTGGGTATTTTAAGAGTCTTTAATTGTTTTTATAAAGAGTACAATTATATGAGTAACAAGTTTTCATTAGAATTGCAATTCTCTTAGCATGTCTCTAATGTATATCCTTTATTTCCAGTTGGATTATTAAGGTTGTCATAGGAACGATAATATAAGGAATGTAGCAAATTAATATACAGTTCAATATTATGAAAAAGTAAACACACATTATAGTGAAATGATCAACTACGTTGATATCTGTCACTTTTTAGTACCACATGTTTAAACCGTTAAGCAATTTAGTTCAATTTTCTTATAACCAGTCCAGTGAATGTCCGAGATTTTACTCTTAGATCAGCGCGGCTGGGATTCGAACCCACAAAGGGTTCAATTCACCTTAGGATCTCTCATTTAAAACTTCACGATATTACCCCTACGCTATTGAGACATTCATGTCTGAATGTCTCTATAATGTAATGGTTAGAGGTGTTGATAACGTCATGAAGTTCTAAATGACAGATCCTGAGTTGAATGGAACCCTAGTTGGTTCGAATCACAGTCGGGCTGATCTGAGAGTAAAATCTTGGACATTCACTGAACTGATTACACGGAAAATGGTCAAAATTTCTTAATGGTTTAAAGATGTGATACTAAATGTGATCGATATCAACATAGTTAATCGTTTCACTATAATGTTTGTTATTATTCTTATTATTATTATTATTTTTTAAAATCATTTTTTTACCCCGCTGTAAAGAACCTGGGGTTTGATAAAAACGATTCAAGCAGTACATGCTGAATCGCGGCCCTGCTACTCGAGGTCATCAATCGGCTTAAAAGAATTGTTGAAGTAATGGTTATTATTATTATTATTATTATTAAAATGATAGACACCAGTAGGTCTTTGATCTGTTTTATATATATATATATATATATATATATATATATATATATATATATGTATATATATATATATATATATATATATATATATATATATAGAGAGAGAGAGAGAGAGAGAGAGAGAGAAGATACATTGTCAGGGGCTCTACAAGAGTGATGCTAACACTTTTAGCACTTAAGCTCTTTACCACTTGACAATGCTAGCACCTCTTGAATCTCTGCAAGTCAGACCTTTAATTATCTAATCTTTGTTGAATATTATATAGTCCTTTTTTATTTCATTTTATATTAGGTTTTATATCTAGAGAATAAAGATAGTATTTGACTTTTCTTATCACTTGCTAAGTATTATACCTTTAATTCGACTTGGATAGTTAGTACTGCAATAGCGCTCGATTCAGAGATAGGACTATGCGAGAGTTCTAGATTGATGTACTGGTAATTGATTAACATATAGGCCCTACCTCTTGTCGTTCAGTTTTAATATGAATCTGTGGAACTATTTATCGCTGCTGCGACTTGTGTACTTAAACTACATTAACTTCATAGGAATAGTTTTCTGTTGGTTTTAATAGCATTTCTTCGAATGTTATTTTTTATTGTAGATAAAGTACTGATCACATGTACAAGGAAAATCTGCATATGTTGACAATTTAATTATGTATCTGCTGAGAAATTCAGTGTGTGTGCTGTGTAGATTAAGCATTTATGGCAGACCTTATGGTGGAAAATTTTTCTCACCAAGAGTTATTTGTTCAAATTCAGTTCAGAACTGTGTCAATCCTTGCAAGAAAAATGCACCATTGTATCCAGGATCATCTCGTAAAAGCCATGGAAACACTGTGCACTGCTATTCAACAAGTCAGTCTAATTTACAAGCAGATGCTAATAATGTTAATCCTGATATGAAGCCGGTGATTGTAGAGAAATCATTGAGCCGTCTGGAGTCCAATGCACAGAGTGACGTAAGGCTGAGCTCATTCTAGAGGATTTAAGGCACAATGGTGTGAACATTAAAAATGATCTCAAACCTGAAAGCACATTAGCAAACGGAGTCCTACCAGATATAAAAGTTAAATTAAAAGATGACATTAAAATTACGGAACAGGTAAAAGAAAAATCTCTGGAGAAAAAGCACAGTTGAAATCTCATACCTAATCACAACATTCAAGATTCAACGTCGTTGGAATTCAAATGTTGCCGGAATAACTGCACGAGCAGGTGTTCCGAGACTTTCACTCTCAGGAGAAAAAGCCAAATTCAAGTTCTACTGGCAGATGTCTACTAAATGATTCTACCGCTCATTCTACCTGTGATTTGTCTGTCAAGAGTGTAGCGTCACCTGATAGATTGCGTAGCTCTGCTGATTCATCACAGAACTCGTCTAGAACACAGTCTGAGCACGATACCTCTGTAAAGCTGAAGCAGCAGAAGATTAAGGATCATCTCAAACAACATGGCCTGGCTGGAAAGAAGACGGCGGAGGTGGAGAACATTAATCTTGATCTTCCTCCTCTATATGGAAACAACATTGACGAGCATTTCAGATATCTCGCTGAGAAACAGGTTGAGTCTCATACGACTCTGTGTCTTCTTAACAAATAATTAATTAATTAATTATCTATTTATATACTGTATGTATTATTTGGTTGGAGCCGGTGGTGATATCGGTAAGATGCTTGACCGCGGATCAGTATGTGAGGGTTCAAATCCTTTGGCTCGCCTATCACTGAGATCGCTTTCGAGTGAGGAAACTGACGTTAACTTTACCTTTTTAAATTATTAATTGAGTAATTGTCTAAATAATGGCGTTTCTGTCTTGCAGTGTATGTTGTGTAGCTTAATTTTGTAGGCTGATTGTGATAAAATGTTTCTGATCACAAATGTAATAATATTTTTATTAAAACATACGTATGCGGTTCACAGGTGTATGAATCTGAAATATTTTGTATATTTTAGAGATGTTTTAATACTATATATATATTTGCAGTTCAGTAATGAATATACACATACACAGGGCGATTTACTATATCATATCTCGTAATGCAGAAATCTGTAACACTATTTTGATATAGTATACTGTATTATTTACATAATAATGTAAATAATACAATATACTATATAAAAATAATGTTATACTATATTATTATAATATTATATTATTTAATATATTATGTAATATATTACATTATACTCTCTCTTCTGCCACTTGACAGTGCACTGAAAAGAGAGAGAGTATTTAATATTCATTAATTGCTTTATATCAATGAGATCATTTCTTGTTTAAATGCAGGTCTCTAATCTTAGAATCAATTAAAACTGTTGAATACAGCCATATCTTGTTGTTGTTGTTGTTGACAGTTGTCTCACTATCAGCCGCACGCTCAGCGGCTAGCCAGTGTGGAGTCTCTACCAGCCATGCCTCGTCGCTGGGTCAAGAGAGCAGGGTAGACCCGCTACGACCCTCTTTCCCGCAAGTCCTACCCCGTGCCCTGCCCCGACGAGAAATGTTTAGTGTTTGATGTGGAAGTACTCATGAACGAAGGAGCTTATCCCACCATAGCTACAGCTGTGTCTACCTGTGCATGGTTAGATAACAGTGATGATTGATTGATTGATTGATTGCTGTGGATAAATTGATTAGTGAATAGATAGACCTGTGTGATGATTGATTGATTGACTGAATTATTGAGAGCTGTGGTTATATTGATTAGTGAATAGATATGTGTAATGAATGATTGATTGACTGAATTATTGAGTGCTGTGGTTATATTGATTAGTGTATAGATATGTGTGATGATTGATTGATTGACTGACTGAGTGCTGTGGTTATATTGATTAGTGAATAGATATGTGTGATGATTGATTGATTGATTGATTGACTGATTGAGTGCTGTGGTTATATTGATTAGTGAATAGATAGGTGTGGTGACAGATTGATTTATAAATTAAATTTGACTAGACTATATGATTGATTAATTAATTGATGATTAACTGACTGAATTAAATCAATAAATTGATTGATAATTGATTGATAATTGATTGATGAATTGATTGATGATTGATTGATTTATTGATTGACTGATTGATTGTAGGTACTCTTAAGTAGTCCTCGAATGTCACTCGACCGCGGATCAGTATGTGCGAGGTTCAAATCCGGTGCTCGCCCGTCACTGACAACGCTTTCGAGTGAGGAAACCGACGTTAACTTTAGCTTTTTTTACTTTACTTTTACATATTTATTTATTTTTTATTGTTTTCTTACTAATGTATTTTATAAAATATCCTATGGTATTTATATTACTAATATTTTCCAATGAATCGATCAATAACTCAGACTCAATGCAATACAACATTATAACATTATAATGGTAGCACACGTGTACGCATCGGTCTCGACCAGGACGGGACAAGGTAATCGAGACCGGCAAGCAAGCCTGACTGTTCAATACTCGTTGAAGCATAAATAAGGAAATCATGAAGAATAATCGTTCCTATACTCTAAAGATAATAATTTTCCTCTTGTCATTTCATCACTTTGGGTCAAATTTAAAGTCTGTTAAGTTTGTGCTTGTATACTATAACGTATTGAATTTAACATCTGCTAAATCAAATTTGAATTCTGCACTCAAAAGTAAAAACACGCATTATAGTGAATGATCAACTATGTTGATATCTATCACTTTTAAAACCACATATTTAATCCGTTAGGCAATTTAGACCATTTTCCGTATAACCAGTCCAGTGAATGTCCGAGATTTTACTCTCAGATCAGCGCGGCCGGGATTCGAACCCACGAGGGTTCCAATCACCGCAGGATTTGTCATTTAAAACTTCATGACGTTACCCCTACGTTATTTATACATTCTACTACAAGCAATGCATAGTGCATACATGTGCACGCTACTGTGTATGAGCAAAATAAATGTTGGATTGACTTGTAGCACAATGCAGCACAGTCGTTTCTTTTTTTTCCTCTAAATTTACATGCTAGATATACGACAATTTGATATAATTTTAAAAGAATTTTCATAAAATATATTTTAATCTATTTTTAGTGGGTTTAACGTCAAGGTCAGAAGTCTAAAGGTCTTCTCTTCAAGACGTCGAACAGACCATCGCCGTGGTTGCTCAATTGACCGACCAACCCAAGCAATGACCTATAGACTATTCCAGTTTGACCTTCACTTTGAAATTCGAAATTAATGTATTTTTTCGAAACTTCAAGTTCAACAATAAAATAAAAAATAAACTATGCATCCATCACAAGGGGTTGCACAAATCATATTAGCATTTACTACTAGCAGTTTGTAAACAAAGAAGCTTAGCAGAAACTCAACCGTCATCACCTGAAATATAGCAGACGTGGAGTAGGCCTACGCTTCCACTCCTGGTTTAGGTCACCATATCACTTCGTCCCAAGAATCGCATTACGGAAGAGAATCTACGACGAAAGCAAAGGGGTCGGCCCATGAACTAACAGATAGAAGTTGAAGGAAGATAGACCATTCGAGATGTAGCCCCTCGGTTCCTCCTGACAAGCGGTTTCTGAAATAATCCATTCAGACCTAACGAATAAGCTGCTATCTCGAATCAATTCCGTTCTACACAACATCCTATAACAACGTGACGACGTGGAGTGAGTTCCCACTCCAGATTCGGGCCGAGCCGCCAAACCCGATGTCCCAGGTTCCCAGCACCCAATATTTAGGGAGAGAAATACGTTCCCCTCGCTGTAACACGGGAGGCCTGGCCAGCCTCATGCTCAAACCAAAATAAAGGAATTTAAACCCTGTTCGTCACACTTAATATGTAATAAAAATGACTGGAGGGACAAGGCAATATATAATATGCGCAAGGGCGTGTCCAGGAATTTTTAAGGGGGGCGTAATTTTTTTTGAGAGTACCCATTTTTTGCTTACGACCCGCCTTCTTCGGAACATGTGACGCCACCAGGCAAATTGCTGTGGAGGAGGGCTTAAAATGTTTTCACTACTGCACTCGGCTCATAGACTGAGTGTATTTGCTTATCTTACCCCCCCCCCACTCAGGGAAAAAAGTGAAGGGAAAACCTAAATGCTTAAAATCCAAAATTTGCTTTGGAAATAGTAGGTTAATTTTTTCAACTCTGCACATACTCTGCGAATCTGGATGAATTGCAAAAGCGACCTAATTTTGGCGATAGGGGGGGCTTATGAAATCTTGGAGGGACTTGCAAATCAAGTCCCTCCAAGCCAATGCTGTTTCCACCACTGCTCGTGAACAGATTTCACATTTTTACTTACACCATTTTCCCCCTAATACAATGGTTAAAGTGAAAATTGAGTGCTAGTGAAACGGTCAACAGTTTTTGCCCCTCTCTTCCATTATACAGGGCTCTTAGTATATTAAATATGGATCCATAGTGGGGCCCATATTTTACAAAAATTGAGCTAATGGAACTGAGTACCCTCTCGTACCACCCCCCCCCCCCATCTAACCACTGCCACTGCCCTTACAAACATATTTACACATCGAAATTGCCATAGAAACAATGAAAATATAGTTTAATTTTTATATCGGCGGGCCTAAGGGGCCCCGCCCCCCTGGATCCGCCATTTAATATGAACTTGCAAATCAAGACCCTTGCGATCAAGACTCGTGAATTCAGGAGAATATTGGAATTAACTATTTTCTTCATATACTATCCTCAATCTGTATTATAAGAGATCCGAAATATGTTAGCCAAGGAGTCAAGGATACTCCTTTAACATGTAAATAAAGGCAATTAAGATTTAGATAAAACTTGAATAAGTTATAGCTATAGATATTTAGGCCTAAGATGAAAATAGGCCTATTAGTAATTCAATGTATTTTGTAAATCTGAAATATTGTCGATATGATGTTTTATGGTACATCGATAACGCTTCAAATACCATAAAAATAAAAAATCTTAGAGTTTAAGAACGTTAATTGCGTGTTGATTTATTAATTTGTGCATAGGGCCTATAGGGCCTACTATATGCACAGAAGAAGAATAAGATACGAAGGCTATATGTCTTTATTACGCCACTTGGGCAACCAAAGTACATACACAACATAACAAAAAATGCAAACGCGCAACAAACGAAGCAAAGAGGAAAATACAAAAGATGCCATACACAGCATTTCGACACGTAGTCCAACAAAATAAGCACATAACTATCGTAAACTCTTAAACCGCACAGGTTAAATTTGACAACATACCCAACAGTACTTCTTTTTCTTCTTCCGTGCACTGCCTAGTGGCAGTTTCAAGGTACATATTCATACTCAAAGTCTGCTTTCTCGCTCCTTAAGAGTATTCCTTAAGTCAACAAGTTAATCCCTTCGCAAAGTCTATGCCTTATCCAGACCTTATGCAGCCTATTGCTTGGGAAACGTATGACTTCTGAGGTAGTTTCGCTTTGCCTTCCTCAGTTAGATGGATTAATTACCATTTAATCCTGGGGAAAATATTTCATGGTGAGGTGGGTCCCCTCTTGCCATCCTTGGCCCCTACCTCATTCGCCTCTTACGTACATGCAGAAGATTGTTTGCGGTTACCCTATTCTGCAGTGGTCCAACCACACCCGAGCGCAACACGGGGACAAACAGTACTTACGAGCATGATATTTTCCTTTCACAGTTGTTCAAAGTTGAGGCTGATTATTTTTCTGCAATTTTTAAAAAAATTTAGAGAATTTGCATTGAAATGAAATGCGAGCTTGCCTAAGTCGCCCGTAGACAGATTTGTACATATTAATCTTAGCATTACAATTTCAATCTTATTCCAAGATGATAAGAGAGACATTATCTTTAATGCATACATGCGCAAAATGGATTGATACACAGAACACTTCTCACATTTTTTCATTATGTGTTTGTCGTAGGACATCTCGAATCTTTTCCTTCACTATCTTGATTCCAATCGGCATATCGAAAGCTTCACTCCACTGAAACTGCCTTACTCAGCATTCACAATGACCTTTGCTTAGCCTTAAACTCTCAAAAGGTATCAGCCCTTGTACTACTCGATCTTTCGGCTGCCTTTGACACCATCGATCATAACATTCTTACCAGTAGATTTAAAACGTGCTTTGATATCTCTGATTCCGCTTTCTCTCTGATCTCCTCCTATCTTTCTGGTCGCACTCAATCTGTTATTATAGACAATGAACGCTCCCTGAACTACCTCTTCTTCGTGGTGTGCCCCAAGGATCTGTACTTGGACCTTTACTTTTTTCCCTCTGCACTACCCCACTCAGTTATGTTTTAGACAATGCTTCAATAAAATTTCATTTCTATGCTGATGATACACAGCTGTACATCTCATTTTCTAGCTCAGATTCTGACTTGAAATTGCATCACCTTTCTTCTGTTCTTGACAAAGTGTATTCATGGTTTTGCAGTAATCATCTCTCTGTCAACCCCTCTAAAACCGAATATCTTTTAGTCGGCACTCCCCAGCAAAGAACCAAAATTGCCAATTCCTCCATCTATTTTCAAAATCTTGCTCTCACTCCTACTCCCAAGGCTAAAAACCTTGGTGTCATGTTTGATGAAAATCTTGATTTTAAATCTCATATCTTATCTCTCTGTCGTTCATATTTCTTCCAGATTCGTCAAATCAGACAGATACGGTCATCTCTTGATAAAAATTCATCCATAATTCTTGCCAACTCAATAGTTCATTCTAAACTTGACTACTGCAATTCATTGCTATATGGTTTACCTTCTTCTTCTCTCATGCGTTTGCAACGCGTTCAAAATACGCTAGCACGTGTTGTCTGTCGATCCTCGAGGCTTCAGGCCACCTCTAGGTCCCTGCTTAATAACCTTCATTGGCTCCCTGTAAGTCAAAGAATTAAGTATAAAATACTCGTTTTTGGTAAACCTTCTTACCTCTCTGATCTCCTAATCCAATATCAACCTTCTCGCAAGCTTCGTTCTTCTGATACCAAACTGCTCAAAATTCCTAATATTCTCACTTCGTTAGGTAGACGTTGATTTTCTTTCTCCGCTCCTACTGTTTGGAACTCTCTGCCTCCTGATCTTCGATCATGTTCTACTACTTCCACTTTCCGTTGTAAGTTGAAAACACATCTCTTCCCACCATAGATCTTATTTCATCTCGCCTGACTGTTTTTCTTTATCACCGGACCGGCACTGTTTAGGATCTTTTATTTCTCTTCAGCACATGTTTTTTCAGATCGTTTGGGGTGAATCGATTTGTGGTGACATGTGATGGGGGACGCCCCTGACATCATTCTTGTATGAGGAAACGGACGTTAAATCTTTATTATTATTATTATTATTATTATTTGGTATTAAACACTTTTTGAAAGGCTTTAATCCGCGAACTATTTAGATATATGAAAACAGTTTTATTTAGCGACAGAGCCTCAAATGCGTTAGTTAGACATGGTAAAGCATTTGTCGCAATTAGTTTCAGAGTTACAGGCTTGTTGTTGGAGGCTACTACCTTAGCCAAAATTGCATTTGCGGATCTATAGCCTAGTATTTAATTTTTGCAGCACTAAAACTGCACTTATATTTACATGTATTCACAATATATTTTCCTAAATATTTAGTTTCATTAGTCCAAGGGATTAAGCTATCTTTATATAAAGTTTACAGCATTTATTATTGTATCTATTGCCACTCCGTTCGGTCTCATTATGATTGTTCGGTCTCATTTTTGTATCTCTTTAGAGTCCTTGAATGCTTTTCGGATTGATTGATAGTATTTAAGATTAATTTATAGTTTAATACAGAGAGTTTAGTACCTCTTGATAGTTCTAATCAGGAGTACTCAGTGACAAACCGCCTAGAGAATCCAAAGGCAATGGTCGTGGCTCAAAATGGTCTCTAGCTCGACATGTAGAGCACAAGTTTACATGCAATTTTTTGCATATTTGTAGAATTTGACATGGAATTGTCCCAGAAAGTTACACGACAAATAGATATCTGACACAGAAGTTATAGACATATTCTTTAGGAGATCATATTTGGAGCAATCTGTGCATGAGAGTGTTATGGGCCTGTAATTACTAGGCCTTGAAGATGGATATTTTCAGAATGGAAGGTCGACCTATATTATAAATAATATGGTATATTACAATTATAATGACATATTTTATTCTGGACAAACACAATAATATGAATTCGCAAGAGTACCAACCATAGATGATGATAAAATATCCAGTGGCAGATAACTTTAATTAAGAGATATCGATAAAGTTCTAAGAATAATAATAAAATAAGTAATTCATAACAAGAATAAATCGAATAATAACGAATGCTTAATGCTTATATACCATTATCAGTACAGCTACGCCTAAGCTACGTAAGATGGTGCCAGTAATTAGATTAATAATGCTTACTAATAATTACTAATAATTACTTAATGATTACTAATAATTATTAGGTCTAAGATCTAAATTAACGTCAGCTAAGTTAGCTATACCTCGCAATGCGCTGGAAATGGTCGTGCTTAGTGAATTATAAAATATAATTCGACTTGACGCAGCAGCTACGTTTTTAGATTTTATGTAGTCCAACAAATCCTGGAGGCTCTTGTCCACAGGAAGTGCCAGAGAGTAATTGGAGGCGACAGCTACGAGCATTCCAACAGCCTGCACTCCAACAGTGTAGTAGAACTCTCCAGGATATCTGCGATAGCGATGTGATCTTACCTCCTGAGGGTTGGGCACAGTTGTCACAAGTAGTCCGCTGTCTCCACCCTCGTGGATAGCTGTAACACATAGTAAACATAAAACAGAAATGATAGGGATATTATACAATTGTTAAGATGAGTTATCAACTGCTAAACTACAGAAATGATAGGGATATTATACAACTATTAAGATTTGATATCAATTTTGCCATATTCTGCAAGCTATCAAGATTGACGGGATAGATTATTTTATCAATTGGGTTAGCAATTATTTTGACACTGCCCACCTATATATGCATTAGTGTGTAGCGGTGTAAAAAGTATATTTCACCGGCTTTCTACCAGTAATAAATAGGTAAAAAAGAAGCATTTTACCTGTTACAAAATTGTAGAAAACGGTAAAAATCTAACTTGTAGTCTAAATTGCGTAGGGGAAGGCGGGGCAAAAGCATTAATTTTCAGAAACACATTTATTTTTGGCATGGACAAGAATTACATCACCGAACTAGGTTCTTTAATTAGATTTATAATTGCCCTCCACAAAGGTACAGTTGCAGTTCTATATAGCTCCAGCTTGTCCGGAGAAAATTTACATGTAATGACACAACCCTGACTCATCCACTTTGCCCCAGCACCGGGGCAATAAGAACCTCCGGAACTAAACTGATACACTTTGCCCCAAACACCGGGGCAAAGTGTATCAGTCTCGTTCTGGAGGTTCTTATTCCTGTCTCGTCTACATTGCAGATGTCACTGGGAGTCAGACGGTGGGATTGATAAATTTCACCACTCAGAGCAAAGAATCTCTCAACTTGAGGTCTGTTTAAACCTCGAGCTCGAGCAAGACTTTTCGGTTCTGGCGAGAGAAATTAAATTTCAGGAAGCGCAGAAATCCCCAGGGTGGTTATTCTTAAACCTGCGCCGGCAACTATTGGAGAGCCAACAAAAAGGCAACGGTTACTAATAATCATGGAGAGGAAAAGGAGGAAATAGAGAAAACTAAAAAGGCAGCAACCAAGAAAAGAAACTATGTAGCACATGCGGTATGTCATGTGTGTAACTATACGGAATAAAAAAAGTAAGTCATACCTCTCTGTCTATCTGGCGTTTGTATTTTAATAGCACCAAATATACATGTAGAGTTCTGGTATCTACTACTCTGTTATATTATATTGCACGGAAATCCAACAACGACTCCTTCTGTAGGTGTGTCACACATGATTTGTACAGGTAGGTTCAGTACTGTATTATTATCATTATTGATTTCTAACTCATTCTTTATATAGACTTTCACTAGAACCGGATTTTTATGGCCAGGTACAATAATATTTTGATAAACGTATGATTTAAAGTTCAGTTGAGTTCTGCCCAGCCGCACTAGGGCGACATCCATCGACTCATGGGTCACATCGTTGTCTCTGAATATGGCGTGCTCGACCAGGTAGTTGTGATCAGGTCCTCCATGAATTCTACACCGACCTCCTTCCTGCTTATTGTGTCCGCAGACAAAAGCGAAAAAATCAGGTGAGTCTGAAAATAATAGCACAAATATCAGTCCCTCATCAGAAGCCCACATAATTGTGTTATCTATTTTTTGCTTAAATTATTGGACAATTCCGGCAAAAGAGTTAGGACCTCCTGCTTAAGAATCGGTTAGGCAATTTCTCGGTCTCATTCGTATGTGATGATAATAAATAATAATAAATAAATAAAGGTTTAACGTCCGTTTCCTCATCCAGGGATGATGTCAGGGACGTCCCAAACAGCACACATCACTACAGATCAATTCACCCAGACCAATCTGCGAAAGAAATGTGCTGAGGAGAAGTAAGGTCCTAAACGAAAGCCAGTCCGGTGATCAAAAATGATCAAGGTAGATTGATTATGTCTATGGTGGGAAAAGGGTAAGTTTTAAGCTTGCTAGAGATAGTTGAAAGAGAAAATCAAGAGCGAAGATTAGCAGGTAAAGAGTTCCAGGTTGTGGGTGCTGCGTAAGAAAAAGAACGTCTGCTCAATGATATGAGAATATTTGGAACAGAGAGAAGATTGGCATCGGTGGAACGAAGTGAACGTGTGGGATGATATGGAAGAAGAATTTCAGACAAGTAAGAAGGCTTGCCAAATCGCAGAGTTTTGAAGTTAATAGAGCTATTTTATATTTTATGCGATGATTAACAGGGAGCCAGTGAAGTCTGCGAAGTAAAGAAAGAGAGCGAAATTGAAGTCGAGAGGACTTGCAAACAACACGTGCAAGAGAATTTTGGACGTGCTGCAAACGATTGAGAGAAGAAGTAGGCAACCCATGTAATAATGAATTACAGTAGTCGAGCTTTGAATGAACTATAGAATTAGCAAGGATAGTGGCTGAATTTCTAGTAAGGGATGAACGTATTTGCCTAATCTGACGAATCTGAAAGAAAGAAGCGCGACAAACAGAAGAGATATGGGATTTAAAGTCAAGGTTTTCATCAAATATGACTCCAAGGTTTTTGGCGGATCGAGTAGGTGAAAGAGCAAGATTGTGAAAATTAACAGAGCTATAGGCAATTTTACTTCTTTGCAAAGGAGTGTCAATTAAAAGGTATTCAGTTTTGGAGGGATTAACAGCAAGACGGTTAGCACAAAACCAGGAATAAACCTTGTCTAGAATGGATGAGAGATGAGCCAGTTTTTGATCAGAATCATGATTAGAAAAGGAAATAAATGATGACATATTCTTCTTTCATTCCTCAATATATTTTTCACATTGTCACGCAACTATTTCCGCATTTTTAGAATAAGACATTTTAGTGATGTTAAGGATGAAACTTTACGCAAACATAATAAGAATATACGTCAAATTCTGTGATTGAAAATATAGAAGTCACGCAAACTACGAGTCCAACAGGCTAAGGTGACGTTTAACGTCAGCTTCATGCTTAAGTAGCATGTCAGCAACTGGTAGAGCACTGGACATAAGTCCTGCACCTACTGATCCGCTGTCGAACAATTTATCAATAAGTTACGGGCTCGCCCAATCTATATTGTGAAATAATTTTAAGAAATAAAATTACTTCGCAAAATAGAGAGTGATGCGAAAGATTTTTCTTTGTACCAATTTAAAGAAAGGACTAAAATAAGAGCTTGTCCTTTAATAGATCTTAATGCATACAACTATTTTTCGCCGAGCGGTGGTTGACCAATAGAAGACAGAGATTGTGCATAGAGGAGAAGTTTTCTAAATGGGCTAATGCTAAAAGTGGTGTGCCGCATGGATCCGTACTGGGCCCTCTAATATTTAGGCCTATTTTAGAAGCTATACGAATGATATATTATGATGAAATTCTATCTTCATTTAATAAAATTACAGATCCTTCAAAAATTGAAAATGTTGGTACCAATTTTTTTGATTGTAGAATGTTAGAAAATGATGCAGTAAAATGCAAACTTGTTCTATTGGCTGCCAGATGGAGTTCGTATTGGTCAATGTAGAGTCATGTATTTAGGTAACAAAGTGTTAATACTGATTGGGTTCTAAGCCACGCAATACTAAAGTCGCCAATAGTGAGAAAGATTTAGATGCATCAGTTGATAATTCGCTAAGTACGGGTATACGACTGCATCAGTTTATAATTCGATAAGTACGGAGAACACGTTAATAGGCCTAACTAATCGTTTAATTAAAATTGCCTATATTTCCTAGATGTGAGCATTTTCGCACACGGGTGCATTTATGGTTTTGAAAATGTTAAAGTAATGTAAGCATTGAAAGCAAATCAACTGAGATAGGCATAACACTGAACGGATTAATTGAACAATATAACTCTAACTGTAATCGGGAATGTAGAGATTTACGATTGCACCAATCTTAGTCACAGTGCTGTTCTCTATGACGCTACCAGGCTGGGCCGCTGTTCTCTTAACATTTATCTCCTGAGCAAGTCCGATCAAGACAATCTGATCTTCAGATAAATTCAGTAACTGTGACATTGATCTTTTCATAGATTCCTCGTCCACAGAAGGGTTGATCATATACTCTATGGTCACATGACTCCTGCCGAAAGATACGCTGGATACGATCGAGTTAACACTGTCAGAAACAACAATGAATATCAATTAACTAGAATCAAAATTATTTCTCTCACTTTCTAGTGTTGCAGGTGCAATGTATATCTCAATACTCGCATTCTGCTTTCGCGCTACAAAAAGAACATTTTATTAACAAGTTAATATTTTTGCATTATTATAGTTTGTGCAAGATGTTTGTCTGTATTATATTTATGATATCTGACACTGTTTTTGTATGAATAAAACATCACTCTATCTTTGTCTTTCTCTGTCTGTCTGTCAGTCTCTGTCTCTCTCTCCACTCTCTCTCTCTCTTTCTCTCTCTCTCTCTCTCTCTCTCTGTCTAGTAAGCAAATAGAAGATCCAAAGCGGTGCAAATTCCGAAATCTAGAAAACTATTGCAGAGAAATTGATCTATGTTAAATATTCTATGAACTTCACACTTACCTGGATTCTAGAAATATTGAGCGTTGCATTTTAATACATTCTTCCATAGTAAATGTCTGACGAGTGTCACCTTGTGATACAGTGTTACCAGCGCACTGCTCCAGTGAATTTGCTCCACTACTGTTATCTCCCAGTGCTACAGTTTCACCAAGACATGGCTCCGGTGGATTTATTGGATGAGTGTTATCATCCAGTGCTGCAACATCCCCCTCTTCTCTTTGTGGAGATATGCATCGAGTGTCGCCAGTGTTCACCGGGATTGAGGCAGGCGAAGAAGATTCTGAGCTAATGGAGTCTGTATCGGAACAGTCGCTGTAGGACACAGTGTCCATTTCAAAGTCAGGATGAGGAAAGACTTTCTGGCAAAGCATAGAAGGTCTGAACTGCGTGGACCAGTGAAACCCGAGTCGAGCAAGATACCACATCTGAAAGTATTTTAAAGTCAACAGTTGCACACTTATTGAAATGCCGTAAATGACGCTCATCATGCTTGTCATCATCCATCTTATCATACTTAGCATCTTATCATGTTTATCATCTTATCATGTTTATCATCTTATCATGTTTATCATCTTATCATGTTTATCATCTTATCATGCTGATCATCTTATCATGTTTATCATCTTATCATGTTTATCATCTTATCATGTTTATCATCTTATCATGTTTATCATCTTATCATGTTTATCATCTTATCATGCTTATCATCTTATCATGTTTATCATCTTATTATGTTTATCATATAAAAAATAAGACAACGGGAAACCACCTGAGAAGCTATACTTTTCTCAAGCTATAGGCTACATATGGTATGGATAAGGCATTGACTATTTGAAGGGATTAACTTGTTAAAAACATTGATTAACATCTAAGGAGTGCTCTTACGGAGCGAGAAAGCAGACTTTGGGTATGAATATTAATGTACCATGAACCTGCCACTTGGCAGTGCACTGAAGAGAGATACCACTGAAGATGGCAAGAGAGATCGGAATATATGCTTGTAAGCTAAGAATCGAGGATCAGCCATTAAGTAGAACATTGGAGAGAGAGCGCGAGAAAGAGAGAGAGAGAGAGAGAGAGAGAGAGAGAGAGAGAGGGTGAGAAAGAAAGAAAGAGAGGGATCATAGATAATCTTCAACATATGCAAAGTAATATCTAACCGATGACACTGGTCGATACGTAGATAGAGAGACATATAACCAAACCTTCGAATTTATATGGACGTCCTTATCAGATCTAGGTTCAATAATCTCATTTCTGAAACCATCTACATCGCCTTCTATATTGATGTCGCTTGGAGAGATTATGGAAATATCTTGGCTGGTTGTTCCTGTAACACCAGATTCATTGGGTCTAACATGAGAAAAGGTTTGTGTACTCGTCTCGGTATCTCCAGACTCGCAGTAACTGATTGCAGGGACTCTCGAAATCTCCCTTTCAATCATGGCGCTTTCAACACTCAACGGATCTAAACAGCTACTGCCCTGATTGACTGAGAGTTGAGTCGTTGCTCCTTCTTCCCGGACAATTGCAGATTGTTCAACAAGTATTTCTTGAGAAGTTTCCTGTAAATCTTCTTCTTCTTCTTTAAGTAATAAGCTAAAATCCTTAGAGATATTTGAGTCTGTTACTCCAGCATATACATCCATGTTACGAAGTTCTAAACTTGAAGATATAACATTGACAGTTTTGCATTCCACATCTTCGCCCTGATCTTCTCTATCAGATTCTTTTATTTTTCTTTCAGCGAAAAGGGTTAAGTAACCAATAGGGGAGTCCTCTTCTTTCTGTTCAATTGTCGAGCCTCTCTCAGAAGATGGCGAGGTTAAGCATTTCGACTCCTCGGTGTTAGAGATCGTAGGACTATTCTCCTCTGTAGAATCATCTTTACCAACTGCAGTTGTCTCGCCATCTGCAGGTAGACACTTGATTTTCTCTACGTATTTGAGGCTCCTCGGATCCCGCTTTCTCTCTCTCAGATTCGACTGCATCCTTATCCGATCCCACTTTCTCCCTCTCAGATCCGACGGCATCTCTATCAGATCCCGCTTTCTCTCTCTCAGATCCGACGGCATCCCTGTCACAACCAGCATTCTCTCTCTCAGATCCGACAGCATCTCTATCTCCAGATCCCACATTCTCTCTCTCAGATTCGACTGCATCCCTATCCGATCCCACATTCTCCCTCTCAGATCCGACGGCATCTCTATCAGATCCCGCTTTCTCCCTCTCAGATCCGACTGCAAGCAATGAACGATATAATATTATGCAGATTAGCCAGTATTGTTAAACACTATAGTGATACATTTGAGTTAAAAATATCTCTACATGTAGATACATTAAAAACTAACATATAATAATGGCAAGGGTGAAATCTGCTTTATTTGTGTATTCGATTATGTCTGTATGGCTGTGTGTTTATGCCGGTAACCATTAGAAGGATCCAATAATTATAGTCTATAAACACAGTAGTTTTCACTGACTTCTGGTGATTTTAAATAGTCTATTAATACACATTCTATGCATTATACTATATTATTGTACACATTAGACATACTATTTATACGGAGTTGATAAAAATCAGATTTTTTACGTTAAAGATATCGAGTGACTTTTTTTTATTAAATTCAATTGAAACTTTTAACATTTTGATTTTTTCACTACTTTTTAACAATTGTAATTGATTTTTTCAACAAAAAAAATACAAACGTGTTTAATGATCACAAAAGTCATACTTTATGGCAGTGCTTATTGCAATTTTCAAAAATCAAAATCAATATATAGGCCTATTCAATCATAAGTACGAAACAAAAATTCACATGCACGAGTGTAGGCCTACTTATAAGGAGAGCAAGTCTAACAATTAAAGTCTAAGTTTTCGTTGTTAATAATAAAATTGATAATAACACTGATACATATCATTAACGTTTCAATGATATGTACAGTATGAGATAATCTGTATATTATTTGTGAATATCAGTAGATTCATATAATGTCTTGGAAATTATTGTTTAATGTCAGATTGACAGTTTATAAACTGTCTTTCTTTTGCTAGAATAAAATTGTATGAAGTAAATTTTATAGGTCAATTTAGATAAAATAAAATAAAAAGGTCCATTCAGAGGCCAAATTTCTTTTCTTATCGACACCAAACAAAGAAAAACAGAAAAGGACACTTAAACAGAATCTAAAGAATAACTCTATAAGGTGCTAAATTGTAAGTTCATTATTACAAGTAGATAAGTTTCTCAATATACGTCATCAATCTTTGCATAACAGCCAGTTCTGCTTTCCACATTTTCTTCATTTTGCTTTTATATATTATATTATGTTTTTGTGCTGTTGCTTGATAAAAATACAGTCATAATTAGGCCTATATCTGCCACCTTTCCTTCATTGGTTGACATTGTATTGCAAGAAATTCATAGAGGCCTATAGGTTTTCTCTATGCTAGCTGAAATTATTGAATTTAAGCAGAAGAAATGAAATAGATTAATGCAATGAATTGCGACCAATGTTGTCTGTAACTATTTTGTGTGATTAAAGTGAATTTCTTTATTACTTCTTTTAGTTTGGTAGTTATCTTCTAAATATAACGTAGCATCAAATTTATTTGTAAGCCCTGTTATTTGTAGTTAATTCAAATAAATGTATTGCTATTAAAAATCATTTTAAAATAGTATTAAACTACTAAACGGGCTTGAATTCAGATCAAAATGTTAACAAATTTTAAAAATAAAAATCATGAATTCAAATGATTTTTATTGTTTAAAAATGTTAAAAAAATGTATGATATTAAAAAGGATATATGATACGGATTTAAATCGTTCCAACCTTTTTATTCATATTAATATATTATACGCTTTATTATAGGCGTTGCGTATTTTAAATACCCATTATAATATAGGCCTTATTCTATGGAGAACGTTTATGACAAATTGGTCATAAAATGTGAAACAAATATCAAGAATAATTTTTTCTTCTTGGAGGCCTGCAATTTTATTCTAATTCTCTAATTATTAATACGTTACACTACGAGCTTTCGGTATTCCACAACTCAGAAATGTTGCAGAGTGATTACTAGCATCATGATGATGACGATGATGATAATGATGATGATGATGATTATGATGATGATGATGATGATGATAATGATGATGATCGTCTCTGTCGTTGTCGTTCTCATCATCAGCATCATCATCATCGTCATCGTCATCATTATCATCATCATCGACGTCTTAGTCATCATTATCATCATCATCATCTTTATCATTATCATCTGCATCATCATCATCATCATCTTCTTCCCTTAAATCCCAGTTTAACTAAGGTCGGGATAGGAATGGATCTTAGACATTCCTTTGAAGTTTT
Organism: Enchytraeus crypticus; assembly: GCA_905160935.1. NCBI lineage: Eukaryota > Metazoa > Annelida > Clitellata > Enchytraeida > Enchytraeidae > Enchytraeus > Enchytraeus crypticus. The sequence goes on along the minus strand of CAJHZI010000218.1, from coordinate 100,439 downwards.
TCCATTCGTTTAAATATTGTGAAATTTCTGCAGTGGTGTGTGCTGTGGGGACGTCCCTGACGTCATCCTTAGATGAGGAAACGGACGTTAAACCTTTATTATATATATATAAAATAAAGGTGATTATATATATTTAATAAAGTATATATATATATATAAATTTACTGTATCTCTAAAAAATATATACATGTATATATTTAGGTAAAAATATATATACATGTATATACATGCATATATATATATATATATATATATATATATATATATATATATATATATATATATATACATAATAATGGTTGACTGCAGTTAACTGGAAGCCAAGTCAAGGAAAGAGGAGGCGAGGCAGACCTAGAAGTACTTGGCTAAGTACGATCAACAAAGATTTCCCAGCATTAAACATATCCTGGGAAGACGCTGTGAAGACTGTTGATGATAGAAACGAATGAAGGAATGTTGCCGCCCTATGTTCTGTAATGGATAGGCTGAATGATACGGCTTTGAGATAGGGCATGAAGATTAATATAAAAAAGACGAAGGTTATGAGAGTGCCCAATAATAAAGGTGAAGTTAATATCGCATTAAATGGTACGAAATTGGAACAGGTAAGGAGTTTCAAATATTTGGGTCATATTATAACCGATGACGGGAAAAGTGACGCGGAAATATGCAGTAGGATTACACAAGCAAAAGCGGCATTTGGTGGTAGAAAAGAACTATTAACAAAAAGTCTGAAGAGAGACACAAAGATAAAGACAGTGAAAACTTTGGTTTGGACCACGTTACTGTATGGTTGTGAGTAGTAGACACTTATAGGTTCTAGCTTTTTACCTTCAATTACAGGAGAAATTGAAAAAATCACCATTTTTTACTGAACTGCATTTTTTCACTCATATTAATAGGAAAAAAAATTATCATATTTTTAAGGATATCCTGCTATTTTTTTCCCACATTTAAAGGTAAAAATTTATAATATTTTTCCATTTAAAAAAAAAATAACTCAACATTTAAAAACGGTCTAAAAATATAGGTGAAAAATTATAATATTTTTCATTTTTTTAAATGTAGCAAAATTTTAAAAACGGTCTAAAAATATAGGTAAAAAATTATAATATTTTTTCATTTTTTAAATATATCTGAACATTTTAAAATGTTCTATAAATTACAGAAGGTTTTAAAAAGTTTATAAAAAATTAGATTAATGTGTAGTTTACAGTTAGCATACAAGTGATGCAAAAATATTATATTACTGGAATATAGTTATAGTAGTTCCGTTTACTATTACATATAGTGATCGAATGTGTGAGAGTTCAATTAAATTAGAAATGACTGATTTGAAATAATTAATCAGTTGATTAGAATATTATATTGCCGGAATATAGTTATAATAGTTCCGCTTACTATTAAATATAGTGATCGAGTTACAGTTTAGCTTTAGAGTGAATTTGAATATCACTTATTCAGACTTGCAGTGAGTTCGACACTGTTCGGTTATATCAGAATATCACAGGGGTAAGTACATATTAATATTATAAACACTTTAGGGTATATGAAATGTAGACTACGTCTAAGATATAACTGTGGTTAGTTGATTATTTTACAATGTATATAATGATTTAACCTTCATTTTTTCATCCAATATTGCTAGTATATACCTAATAGTAGTCTATTAATTTAGATTCAACATCATCATACAAAATGATATAAAATTATTTTTATAAAATATATTGGCATAGATTTAATGTCCATTTTATTATCCTACAATGATGTCCGGATAACAACGAAAATAAATATTTAACATTTATTTTTAATCAATAATGAGACGATATCAGCAATATTACTGCTATGATTGATACTAAATAATTATAATGATAATAAAATAATGTAATACCATTCCAGCAAAAATGGCATCATCGTCTCATAATTCATCTGCAAGCAGCTCGTCATCTAAATCTTCAAGCTACAAACTAGCAGTTAATATAAAGCAGATGTCAAAGTGGAGTGAATTAGAAATTGCTCAATCTCTGAACACTTGTGGCTTAGACGAAGAGGAAATGGACCAATTGGATTCTAACTTGAGCAGTATTCAGGCAAATATGACAAAAATTACCGTGGACAAGAGTAACTCAGCTACTCGACGATCTTCTTCCTTTGCAACTAAAGCGGAGAAGGTGAAAGAAATGATTCGACAAATTAGAAATCGTATAGCGTTATACGAAGCCAGCGACAAATCTGAGGAGTGGCGAGTAGATTTTACTGTTGGTATTATAGACTACAGTCAAGTTTCTGATGCTCAGATTACTATAATTCATAAAAAACTGATCAACGCTGCTGTAGTATGTGATAAGGTTCGTCTGTTAACCTTTTTCGAGAGAGGACGTCTCTATCGTTCTATAAAAGATGATAGCTCCACACACGGTTGGGAAAAACACTGTGATTCATTAGGTGTCTGCAGTAGAACAGTCGGACGCTATATTCACTTCGCCAACATTATTGACGTCTATCCTCGTCTCCTGATATGTGAGCTAAATTTTGAATCGATAATGTCAATGAGCTCCGAGCTGATTCTCCAAATAGAAGCTGACGATCTTCTCAGCTTAAAACTAAAACAACCGTTAAAAAAAGTTCGTTTCATAGCGGACTTAAAATTCAGGAAACTTCCAGACATAGGTCAATCAGCGGATGTGAATCTTGATGAAATATCTAGCGACTTACGAGGTCTTGATTGGGGACCGTGTTATCACGTCAGCGATCAGAAGGACGTTGCATCAAATAACTAAACGTACATTATGACTATATTTTGATCTAAATTAATGTAGGTTTGTTTAATTTTTCATATTTCATTTTCATTATTTACAATTTATCAAAGTCTATCTTTAACTGTGAAGTGTCTGAACAATCAAATGACTCCTGCATATTCTTAAACTGTGACGAATATTAATTCGATCTGTGTTGGAATAAGGAGTCATAGATTACCCAGATCACATTCTGTGTTGGATAGGCAATGATATTTTTTCATTATTTTATTATTTTCATTATTTACAATTTATCAAAGTCTATCTTTAACTGTGAAGTGTCTGAACTATCAAATGACTCCTGCATATTCTTAAACTGTGACGAATATTAATTCGATCTGTGTTGGAATAAGGAGTCATAGATTACCCAGATCACATTCTGTGTTGGATAGGCAAAGATATTTTTTCATTATTTTATTATTTTCATTATTTACAATTTATCAAAGTCTATCTTTAACTGTGAAGTGTCTGATCTATCAAATGACTCCTGCATATTCTTAAACTGTGACGAATATTAATTCGATCTGTGTTGGAATAAGGAGTCATAGATTACCCAGATCACATTCTGTGTTGGATAGGCAATGATATTTTTTCATTATTTTATTATTATTATTATTATTATTATTACTGTTATTATTATTATTATTATTATTATTATTATTAGTATCAATTGTAGCAGTATGTTAAAATGACATGAACATTCGAAAATGAAAATAATAAAAATATGAAGAAAAAGACAATATGCAAAACAAACCAAGCATCAGTTGCTTATTGAAGCAGTGCGATTACAATTAACGTGACGTCACGGAATGTACATTCCGATCAGGAAGTAACTAGTAGACCTATACAACAGTATACATTTTCAAAAGGAGTTGAATTAAAATAATAGTCACACATTAATAAATGACCGATCACATTGATGGAGCTGTACTATCTAATAAACTAAAGGAATTTCTAACTAGACAATTACAAGAATCTATGCATAATATTAATAAAAATAAAAATAAAAGAACCATTATAAAGACACTTTTTTATGCAACCACTGTCAGTTCAATTATAATTTCAGCATTGCTGGCTACAACTGCTACAGCTGTAGTAATTCCTCCTATTGCAATAACAGTTTTATCAACTGTAAGTGGGATATTGACAGGAATTAGTAGCAGATTTAACTTTCAAAATATGAATAATAAACTTAACATGGAAATTGAAAAGTATACTAAAATAAAATATAGGTTGGATTATATTATCTCCTGCAATGGCGACTTAACAGCGGATGTTTATAAACAAATATTAAAAGAATTCACTGCAAATTAGTTAATACATGTATATTAACTAATTATTAACTATATTATTTAGAAGAAACTTTTTTAAGTTTTCAATAAAATAAACAAATTTCAAATCAAGAAGTAAGAAATTTTTCTGTATTAGTAATTCCAATTCTTTATTTTCTCTCAAAGGATCAACAAGTTTCGATAATTCATTAATCAGTCTTCTATAGTTTCTTCCTATGGATTTCTCCTCAGGAGTAGATACAAGCTTCATTTCAACTAGCTTAGATTTAACTTCTATAAAAACATTTTCTGGCAGTATTTCTATTATACGGATAAGATAAGCTTTCAAATCGATTATAAGTGAGAAATTCTCAAGGTCATTATAATTCTTTTCTACTTCTCGTTTATGAAATATTGCATTATATTTTGAAATCAGATTACTTACAAGGTTAACATGTGATTCAAGATGTTTATTATATACTTTAAAATTATCATAATTTTTTATTACTTGGTTTATAGAAGTCGCAATTTTTATTAAATCAGTAATATGTACATCATCCTTACTATTCATTAATAGAACATACATTTTATTGGTAGCATCTAATGAATGAATTGGAAATTTGACATTTGATACAGTATTGAAATTCATATCAAGAGTTGCAGTAACTATATCTTCTTCTTTATTGAGTTTAGTTTCTATTTGTTTAGTCATTTCATCAGTTCGACCTTGTAAACGCATTATTCTTCCGCCAATTTCATTATTAACGTAATAACCTAAAGAATCTACTGTCTTCACTAATTTTGTAATATCACTTTTTACAATATTATTTTTATCATCACAATACAATTTTGTTATAACCTCATTAGCATTTTCTGGTTGTTTTACATTAATAATAGAGTTGTCATTCATATCTATGATACCCAGCATTTTCCCACCGGTTATATTAAATTTAGTATCAATATATCTGTACAATTTAAAATATTTAGAACTAACATATTCTCTAATATTTTCATAAGTATTATTTCTTGTTGATCCGGTTTTTGTTACTGAATCACTCATTTATTATTTTAAAAATTAATTTTAAATATTTATATAAAATGACAGAATATACAAATTTTGGAGTTTCACTATCTCGAAATCAAATCGAAAAGATAAAGAGAGCACGTAAAAATAATAGAGAAGTTACAATACGTATATCTAAAAAGAATCTATCAGGTAATATGACTATTCCACTAACACAAACTCAAATTAATAAAATAAAAAATGCTAAATCTGGTGTTCAATTACGTCTTAGTAATTCGCAATTAAAACACTTGGAAAAGAATGGTGGATTTTTACCTCTCTTAGCAGCGGCAATCCCTGCTATAGTTGGCGCAATAGGAGGTTTAACTGGAGGAATCGCGAGTGCAGTTAATAGCAGCAAACAAACATCAGAAATGGCTAGGCATAATAAGGCTATTGAAGATATAACAAAACAACAAATAGGTTCTGGTATAATAAGTGACGCAATAGCACCAATTCCAGTTCTTGGTAAAACGCTTTCAAATGCACTGAAGAAAATTGGACTCGGTGATTGTGATTGTAAACATTTAAAAGGTGCTATGTGGGGCAATGGGTTGTATTTGGAAAGGGTCAACGGAAACGGAATTTTTTTAGAACGAGAGGGGGAATAAACTTCCCCCAGTTTCTAAATTCATTCAAAATTATTAAACCACTAAGTAATTTTGATATATTAGAAAAATGTAAAGAGTTAAATATTAAAAATTTCAAAGGTATATTCATGCGAGATGAACTTAAAGGATCAATTAGTAACAATGAAAGTCTAATTCTTAATATTGATGATAGCAAAGGAGATGGCACACACTGGACATGTCTTAACAGCAAGAATGGTAAATGTTTATATTTTGACAGTTATGGATTTCCACCACCTGTAGAAGTGCTGAATTATTGTAAAGGTAAAGAGCGTTATTATAGTACTTTCAAAATTCAAGCATCAGATGAAATTATCTGCGGACATTACTGTATTTATGTTCTTTACAAACTGAATAATGGATTCTTATTCAATGATGTGGAAAATGAATTATACGAAAGAAATAATTAAAAAATAATAAAACTATTGATTAAAACATGGTTGACTTGAATACTGATTACTCGAAAATTTATCATAAAATTTACGGTAGCAACTATAAAAGCAGTCATCACGACATATTTCCTAAAAATATATTTATGATACTAGCTGGCAGCACTGGTTGCGGTAAGACTAACTTAGTAATGAACTTAATTATGAAAAAATTAGTGTATTATGATGATATAATGGTGTATACAATGACACCGGATCAAGATGCATACAAATTCCTTCGAGACGTTAACACTGAATTAAAAAATATGACTAAAAGAAATAAAGACATTGTTACTTTTCACAATCCAGACGATGGAATTGTTCATCCATCTGAACTCGATCCAAATAAAACACATGTTGTAATTTTTGATGACGTCATGAATGAAGATCAGAAAGTCATGACAGATTACTTCTGTCAAGGAAGGCACAACAACGTAAACGTATTCTATCTATGTCAAAGTATACATAAACTAAAAAAGCATGGTATACGTCAAAATGCTAATATTTTTATTTTGTTTCGTCAAGATAAGAAGACTCAGAAATATTTTTACGATACACATGTAAATGGTGATATGACTTTAGAAGAGTTCGAAAATATATGTAAGGAGGCTTGGAGTAAAAAGCATGGATATATTGTAATAAATTTATGGGAAGACTCGGATTGTGGTCGGTATATCTCAAATTACAATAATATGTATATACCTGAACAATATCTAATAGTACATAAAAATACATAATAATACATAAAAATACATAATAATACATAAAAATACATAATAATACATAAAAATACATAATTTAAAAATATATGCACTTATTAAAATGATGAAAGAGTTTGATTTAAATAAATACAAGGCGCTTACAAATGAACTAAAGCAGCGGGATATAGATGAAAAGCTAGGTAATCAACAGACATATGAGAGTCAAGCTAAATTATTTAAACCAATACTTGATACTACAAGAGAAACTAGTAAAAGTATAGAACAAAAAATTGATGCTGATAAACAAAACTTGAGCAATATTTTAGTTCCTTTTACTAATCAATTAATGAGAGCAAATGATCAAAGGGAAGCATTGCAAGATCTCCCATTTCATACCTCAGATATTCCTGAAGTTGAATATCGTGAATCTACACCAAAGAAAGGTACTTTAACTGTTAATTTAGACAAAAATCTCAATGAAACTGATCGTGAGAATTTAGAAGATCTTAGTTTACCTCTTCCAAGTGAAGTATACAAAAATAATGAAATAGATCGAATACTGAATGAGATAGAAAAAAATAATAGAAGTATAGGACAGAAATTACGTATAGATAGAAAACCATCTGACCCTCAAAAAGCAATGTTCGAATCACAAAAAGAAACTTTGAAAAAGTATAAAGTTATATTACAAAAGGTAAATGGAGGAAGTGAATTCATTGGCGAGGGATTAAAAAAGAAAAAGAAAAAAATAGTCAAACAAAAACGTGGTAGAGGTAGACCTAAAGGAGATCAACCTATAATTTATGAAAATGCAGATCAATTAGTGAATCTATTAAATGAAAATATAGCAGCAATTCATGCCGGAAACAATGGAGTACGCAATACAGCAATAAGTATTTTAGATGAATTATTAAGAATAAAAACCATCAGTAAAAAGGATTATGACGAAATTTATAAAAATAATTTTGAAGTAATTTAAAAATGTATTATATTATAAAATGGCGAAATTGACACTATCAAGTAATGAAACTGATTTCACAACGTGGCTTAATCCTCCAATAAGATTGGATGATAAAAAATATGAATTAGCATTTTTATCTCTTCATACATATAATTCATTGCCAAACATAACTGAAGCTAATAATAAATTTAAATACTCCAGCGATAAGGGAAAAACTTGGAAAACTATCACATTTTTGAAAGGTGCTTATGAATTTTATGAGATAAACGCTATGATACAAAAAGAAATGCAAGTTAACGGTGACTATGATAAAATAAACGATAAATATTACATAAACATAGACTATTATAAACCAACATTCAAAACTATTCTAGATATTTCAAATGAAGATTACATGGTTGATATAGGAATTGAAAATTCAATAGGATCTACACTAGGATTTCCGAGTGATAATCACTGTCTGTCGCATGGTATTCATCAATCTCCAAATATAATAGACATTGAAAAAGTTAATTCCTTACTGATACATTGTGATATTGTTATTGGTAGTTACCTTAATAGCAAAGGATCAAATGTTATTTATAGCTTTAGTCCGAGAGTATCTCCTGGTTTCAAAATAATTGAGAAACCGAGTCCGGAATTAATCTTTTTACCAGTTGTTGGAAGACCAGATATTCAAAGTATTAGACTATGGCTGACAGATCAAAATAACAAACCATTGGATTTAATGGGTGAGAAAATTACCATAGATATATTAATTAGAGAAAAACGTAAGTAAAATTTATTGTTATTTATAAAATGATAGTCAAACAAAAAAGTAAAATCTACTCTTCAAAAAGACCTATGATATATGGTCAGGGATTTGTTGATACACTAAAGGGAATTGGTTCATATGTATACGACAATAAAGATTTAATTGCAAAACCAATGCTAGGAGCAGTGGGTGATATTGGAGCGTTTGCACTAACAGAAGGAGGTAAAGCATTAATTAGAAAAATAGCTGCTGAAAAGCATAAGGGACAATTAGATACAAATTCAAGACAAATACTAGAAAGTCTGAAAACTGGTAGTGGATTAAAAAGATTTTAATTTTTTGAATACAGAACATTGAAATCGAATGTATGAAAAATATTTTTAAATATTAATTTAAAAATATTATATATTTATAAAATGGAGACTGAAGTTCAAAATGACCTATTTGCTCATCAATCATCAATATTGGTTGATAACAGTATTGAAAGAAAAGCATTGATATCTTTTATTCCACAGAGTAGGGGAGATTTTAATAATAGCAATAGAACAATAGAAATTGATATACCAGCAAGTGATGATTACTATGTCCCATCTAAAAGTATTATTAACATAAGAGGAAGATTAGTTAGAGGTGATAATGAAAATGCATATGCTGCTGATGCTCAAATAGCTCTGATTAATAATGCTATTATGTATCTATTCAAAAGCATAGAATATTCCTTAGGAGGAGTAACAATGGAAACATTAAATTATCCAGGTCATACTACTTCGATGTTAGGATATCTATCTTATCCAGATGATTTTAATGTTAGTGCAGGACTAAATCAGTGCTGGAGAAAAGACACAAATTTAAATGCAATATCTGCTAAATACACAGCTTCGCCAGCTGTTGCAGCAGGTGTAGCAATAGTGGCTAATCATTTTACACCACAAATAAATCCTAACTACAATAAAGGATTTGCAATTCGAAGAACACTACTAATGGATAATGATACACCTGGAGAATTTTCATTCAACATTCCATTTTCACACATTTTTGGATTTGCAGAGTATAATAAAGTTCTTTATAACCTGCGACATACATTAAAATTTACTAGAGGATCAGATGCTATGTCTATTCATAGACCAAATAACGTTCCTAATGGTAAAATTCTATTGACAGATATTAGATGGTTAATACCTAAAATAACACCGTCGATCGAAATGCGAACTGCATTGCTTGAGAATGTAAAAAATAAGAGAGAAATTCCAATAAATTTTAGTAGTAGAAATGATGAACATACTGTAGTAATACCAAATGTTCGAAGTTATGAATGGATGATAAATAGATCTGCTGGAATTGAAAAACCAAGATGGATAGTAGTTGGTTTTCAAACAAATAAAACAAGTACTCAAGAACAAAATCCAGCAGTTTTTGACCATATTAATTTGACCAATGCTTTTGTACAACTAAATAGTGAAAAATATCCAGCAGAAGATCCAACTTTAGACTTTACTACAAATACCTACGTAGATTTTTGTGATATGGCTGACGAATTTAAAAGAGAGTACTATGAATTTAATCATCTAATAGGAGGAACACAAATAGATATGATAAACTACAAGAAGCTTTTTCCTCTAATAGTTTTCGATGTAAGACATCAGAGTGAAAGAGTCAAATCTAATGTTATGACTATAAAACTTAATTTCAAATTTAGTGCTAATGTTCCTGCAGATACTAGTATGTATATTGTAACAATATCCGATAGAGTGATGAAATTAACATCTGACGGACAAACGCCTAAGATTGTCTACTAAAATAATTATATAACAAAAATAATGTTATATAATTTTAAATCACTTATGTAAAAATGTATTGTTTGAAATGTAAAAAACATACAGAGTCTATAAATATTCAAGAGCTGATCACATCTAATAATAGAAAAAGAGCGACTGCTCAGTGTAAAATATGTAATACGAAAAAGTCACAATTCATTGCTAATAAAAGCGGACAGGGTGTATTTAATAATATATTATCCACCGTTGGTAATACTGTTGGAGAATTACATTTACCATCAAATAAAGGTGAATATGTAAATAATGGATCATTTAATAATCAAAATAATTACTCGTATTGTGGTCCGGGCACCAAATATGAACAGAGAAATCGCGAAGGTTATCAGGGAATAAATGAATTAGATAGAATGTGTAAATTGCATGATCAGTTTTATACTGCGAATACCGATACAGCTAATAGAAATATTAGTGATGAAGCTTTAGCCCATCGAGCATATGAAATTGCAAATGATTCGAGATTTGATGGAATACAAAGGAATATGGCTAAATTAGTATATTATATCATGAAAAGTAAAGCAAAGTTTGGTCTGGGTGTTAAGAAGGAGAAAATGTCAAAAAACCTAATGAGGGGTCCAATGAAGAAACAGTAGTTGGACCCTTTGAAGAATTAGCAACAGAATTACACAAACCAGTTCGTAGAAAATTTACAAGAAGACAGGTAAATGTATTTGAAGTTGATGAAGTTTGGGGAGCTGATTTAGTTGAAATGCAGGAATGGAGTAAACAAAATAATGGATATAGATATATACTAAATGTTATTGATGTATTTTCTAAATATGCTTTTAGTATTCCATTGAAGGATAAAAAAGGTGAAAGTGTGACTGCTGCTTTCAAATTAATAGCAAAAGAATCAAATTCATTACCAAAACATTTATGGGTTGACCAAGGAAAAGAGTTTTACAATGGGAATATGAACGAGTGGCTAAAAGAGAACAATATTAATAGATATTCAACTTTCGGAGAACATAAATCAGCAGTTGTGGAAAGATTCAATAGAACTCTAAAGAAAAAAATGTGGAGAAGATTTACAGCAGAAAATACCAGAAATTGGATTAATATGTTGGATAAATTAATAAAAGATTATAATAGTACATTACATTCAACAATTGGAATGAGTCCAATGAAAGCAAGACAGAAAACTAATTATGAATTAGCACTGCAGAATACTTTGAATAAAACAAATTATAATGCTAAAGTGAAAGCAAAATTTAAAGTTGATGATAAAGTTAGAATTAGCAGAATTAAAGGTGTATTTGAAAAAGGATATTTACCAAATTGGTCTGAAGAAGTATTTACAATTCATAAAGTAAAAAATTCTATTCCGGTTACATATATTTTACGTGATGTTCTTGGTGAAATCCTAGAAGGAGGTTTTTATGAGAATGAATTACAGAAAACTAATCAAGAATTATATAGAATTGAAAAGGTTTTACAAAAGAAAAAGATAAATAGTGTCGATCATGCTCTAGTTAAGTGGAGTGGTTATGATAAGAAATATAATCAGTGGATTCCTATGGAAAATTTAGAAAATATTAGGTAATTGAAAATACCTTAAAGAGATCATTTTTGTATAATAAAATGACAAACAACTCCACATTCGCTCCAATTACCAAATTTCAAAATCTTGATGTTGATGAAACATATCTTGTTAAAAATATTAAACCAATAAAAAGTAAATTTGGTGAATCATATATACTGAAAGTAATAAAACATGATGAAGATAATATTATGCAAGTCTATTCCACGAAATCTATTAATGATTATATAAAAACAAAGAATATTGAAAAACATCCTAAACAATTTGATTTTGTGGTAAGAAAAATCACTAAGGGAAAATTTGTTGGAAAACTTTATGCAGAAATAGATGGTTTCAATAACGGAGAGAATGTTGGTTTTATAGAATTGAAGTAACAATATAGCTACTGATGCAATTTTATAATATTATAATATTATAAAATTATGCGTATAAAATTTCTTAAATAAAAATATTTTGTGTATAATAAAATGGTAAACAGAGACAAAGCATTTTGTAAAAAACTCGTTGAATTGATACTTTTGTATGATCCTGAATATAAATCTCCCAAAAAGACTGCGGAAGAAATATTACACAATCTAAAGAATGCAATTGAAAACTCAAATTGCCCAACGTGTGATGAAAGTGATGAAAATGAAGAAAGTGATGAAGATAATGAAGAAAAAATTGTTCTCAAATCTAATAAAAACAAGCGTCCTACTAAAATGTGGACATGTCATGTATGTAACAAAACATGTACATTAAAAAATAAAACTCATCATGAAAGAAGCAATTTACATCAAAATAATGTAAGTAGAAACGCTAGCGAAGAAAGTTAATAATTATATATCCTATATATGATATATAATTTAATGAATGAATAAATAAAAAGATATCTTAAAGAAAAAAATTATATTAATAAAATGATGTCACATTACAATCTTATCGATGAACCAATACCGAAAATTGATGCAAAAATATTGAAACCACAGATATATAATAATAATAATAATAATAATAATAATAATATTCTTTCGAAAATCACCACCACTGTTAAGAAAAAAACGTACAAAATTGCAGAATGGATTATGAATCTAAAACCGAAGATTATCAAAAAAGCTCCTCTCCCGCAAAAAATTATAGACTTGATTACATTATCCCAAAATACAACATATCAATATACTAAAAAAGTCAAACATCCTTATAAAAATAAATTTATAACTGTTGGCAGTGAAATATTTGATGAGTTAATAGATCGTGGATATATATATGATGAAATTAAGAATGTGTTTATTAAAACTAGTAAAATAAGTGACAGAGCATTCAAAAATAAATATTGTACAGAATATGATCTTCATATATTCAATGAAAGTGATCCCATTATTCAATTTAACAGTATTAATATACGACAAGAATATTTACTTAGTAAATCTCTGAAAAATTTGAATGGGATAACGATTAATACAACGATGTGCATCTTTATGGAGAGGGAAAATGATTTACCGTACGAATTTCATTTTATTGCATCTGCAAATAAATTATTATCGGATGATAATAGAAGCATTCGGAGAGTTCTGAGAAAGCAGAAGAATAAAATACTTAGAAAAATTGATCGTTTTACTAATCAAGGTTCTGGTTGGGTTATTAATAGAATCTCCCGACATGCTATAACTATAAATAAGTATAGACCACTTAAGGGAAATTCTTTTATAAAATTGCCTGATTGGATAAATAATAAAAAGGCTACTATAAATATTCAGAATAAAGATGATAAATGCTTTATCTACTGTTTAGGTAGGAGATTCGCTAAAGAACCTGCATCGAAAGATTTACATTTAGTTACTAAAAAACTAATAAAAGATTGTGAAGATATGGGTTTTGATACTATAGAAACTCCCATTTCAAAAGAGGATATTCCTAAAATTGAAAAGAAATTTAATATAACTATTAATCTATTTACTTATTCAAAAGAAGAAAAGTATATTTACCCATTATATATAACTAAAACAAAAGTTGATGACGACACTCATATAAATTTATTATTAGCAATAGAACAGAGTTAAGAAGGAGTTAAAAGTCACTATGTATGGATTAAAAATTTTAATCGTCTTTGTTTTAATCAAACAAAATATGAAGGAAAGAAGCATTTTTGTATGAACTGTATTCAATGTTTTAGTAGTGAAAGAGTTCTTGCGAATCATAAAGATAATTGTATTGAAGTAAATGGTGTTCAGGCAGTGAAAATGCCTGAAAATGGGACAGTTCAATTTAGATCTCATTACAAAGCATTACCTATTCCATATGTTATATATGCCGATCTGGAAGCATTATGTGTAAAGATGAATAGCGATAGTAGTGATGAAGATGATGAAAATACAAGTTGGACTATAAAAAAACAAAAACACAAGGCTTGTTCATTTGGTTACAAAATTGTTTGTCATGAAAATGAAGAATTCAGTAAACCATATAAATCATTCAGAGGAAGAAATGCAGTATATAAATTTTTTGAATCTTTATTTGAAGATGAAAAGGAAATTATGAAACAACAGCAGCTGTTTAGAACTTCTAAACCAAAACTAAATAATAATGAGTATCGAAAATACATGAATGCTACAGAATGCTATTTATGTAACGAAAATTTCACAAAAAATAATTATAAAGTAAGAGATCACAATCACGTAACAGGTGATTATCGTGGAGCTGCATGTAATGAATGTAATTTAAAATTAAGGCTAATTAATACTATTCCCGTTGTATTTCATAATTTGAAGGGGTACGACAGTCATCTTTTAATGCAGGTTATTGGTAAATTTAACAGACAAATTAATGTTGTAGCAAATAATATGGAAAAGTATCTGTCCTTTTCGATTGGAACAGAAATTGAATATTTCGATAAAATGACTAAAAAGAATAAAAAGAAAACGGTATTTAATTTGAAGTTTATAGATAGTTTTCAATTTATGTCTTCTAGTTTAGAAACACTAGTCGACAATTTGAAAAAGAGTGGATATGATAATTTTAAATATACCGGAAAAGAATTCAGTGATTTTATAGATATCATGACTAGAAAAGGTAAATATCCATACTCGTTCATGGATTCATGGAAAAAATTCTCTGTAGATTGTAATTCGCTAGAGCCACATAATTTTAAAAATGATTTAACAGGTGATGAAATTACTGCTGAAGACTTTCAGTTTTACAAAGAAGTTTGCAATAAATTTAATATTAAAAATTTAGGTGAATATCATGACTTGTATTTGAAGAGTGATGTTCTGCTATTAACTGATGTATTTGAGAATTTTAGAAAAACATGTTTAGAGTACTACAAATTAGATCCCTGTCATTATATTTCAGCCCCAGGTTTAGCTTGGGATGCTTTATTAAAAATGACTGGTATTAATTTAACATTATTGAGTGATATTGATATGCACTTGTTTATAGAAAAGGGATTACGTGGTGGTGTATCAATTATAACACATAGGAAAGGTGAAGCAAATAATAAGTATATGAAAACTTTTGATAACTGCAAGTCATCGAAATATATTGTATATTTAGACTATAATAATTTATATGGAACTGCAATGTGTCAAAGTCTACCATATTCTGGATTTAAATGGATCGATGTCGATAAATTTAAACCGGAGAATGTAACCTTAGATTCTAAATATGGTCATATATTAGAAGTAGACTTGGAATATCCTGAAAATCTGCATGATGATCATAATGATTTTCCTTACTGCGCAGAACATTTATCCATTACAACTGACATGTTATCCCCATATCAAAAATGTCTTGCGAAAGAATATAAAATAAAGTGTTCTACAATGACAAAATTAGTACCAACTCTTCACGATAAGAAAAGATATGTAATTCATGAGAGAACTCTTAAACAAGCAGTTGAAGCTGGTTTGATAATAAAGAAAATACGCAGAGTCCTCAGATTCAAGCAAAAACCTTGGATGAAAGAATACATTGATTTTAATACAGAGAAAAGAAAAGAGGCAAAAAATGATTTTGAAAAAGATTTCTTCAAACTAATGAATAACAGCGTATTTGGGAAATCAATGGAAAATGTGAGAAACAGACAAAATATTAAACTAGTAACCAGTGAGGAAAAATTAGTAAAGGAAGTTGCAAAGCCTACATTTGCACATTCTATCATATTCAATCCCAGTTTAGTCGGTATTAAATATATAAATGAACAAATATTATTAAACAAACCAATTTATGTAGGATTTAGTATTTTAGATATTTCAAAAGCTTTTATGTATGATTTTCATTATGGTTATATAAAGAAAAATTATGGTAAGAAAGCACAGCTATTATTTTCAGATACTGACTCACTGTGCTATCAAATTAGAACTGAGGATATCTATAAAAACTTCTTCAAAGATAAGCATTTGTTTGATTTAAGTGATGTAATAGGAGAATTCAACGATAATACAAACAAAAAAGTACTGGGTAAGATGAAGATGGAATATCCAAATGATATTATAACAGAATTTATTGGACTACGAAGTAAAATGTACAGTATAAAATTAAACAGTGAAAAGGAAAATAAGAAGGCTAAAGGAATAGTTAAGAGTGTAATCAATAAGAATCTACATCACGAAATGTACAAAGAATCTCTGGAAAAATCACAGCAAATACACAGTTCAATGAATATAATAGGAAGTAAGAAACATGAAATTTTTACTATGTCAATAAATAAAATATCATTATCACCCTATGATGATAAAAGATATCTAAGAAAAGATGGTATTAAATCATATTCATATGGACACTATAAAATATAGTCCTGTTGAAACTTTTTGAAACCTTCTGTAATTTATAGAACATTTTAAAATGTTCAGATATATTTAAAAAATGAAAATATATTATAATTTTTTACCTATATTTATAGAGCATTTTTTAAAATTTTGCTACATTTTAAAAAATGAAAAATATTATAATTTTTCACCTATATTTTTAGACCGTTTTTAAATGTTGAGTTATTTTTTAAAAATGGAAAAATATTATAAATTTTTACCTATAAATGTGGGAAAAAAGATAGCAGGATATCCTTAAAAATATGATAATTTTTTACCTATTAATATGAGTGAAAAAATGTAGTTCAGTAAAAAATGGTGATTTTTTCAATTTCTCCTGTAATTGAAGGTAAAAAGCTAGAACCTATAAGTGTCTACTACTGTTGTGAAACATGGACCTTAAGGAAGGAAGATATTAGGAAACTGGAAGCATTGGAAATGTGGGTTTGGAGAAGAATGGAGAGGATTAGTTGGACTCAAAAGGCAACAAATGAGGAAGTTCTGGAGAGAGTTGGCACAGATAGACAGTTGATAAATGTATTAAGGAATAGGAAGAAGAGTTGGATGGGACACATTCTAAGGGGGGAAGGTCTATTAAAAGAGGTCATAGAAGGTAGAATGGAAGGAAAGAGAAGTAGGGGCAGGCTGAGATTAGGTAGATTAGATGATTTAAAGATCCACTAATATGTGGAAATGAAGAGGAAGGCGGATTACAGAGAAGTGTGGAGGCGTTATATACCATGGACCTGCCAGTAGGCAGGGCACTAAGAGAGAGATGTTCTGTACAGAACGCAAGGAACTGATGGTGATGATGATATATAAATATTTATAAATAATAAAGGTATAACGTCCGTTTCCTATTTGTTACGTATAAACTATATATATATATATATATATATATATATATATATATATATATATATATATATATATATATATATATATATATATATATATATAGATATATATATATATATATATATATATATATATATATATATATATATATATATATATATATATATATATATATATTATATATAATATTTATATATGTAGTCCAGAAGAAATGAAATTATTTTGAAGGCTAATAACTTTGACAATTTTTATCCAAACGTCCGACTTGATACATTAAATTAAAGGTAATTCAATTTTCTATTAACTTGCTAAATATCTAAGAGATACTACTACACATGTTTGAGAAATTATCATTAGTCGCCGATATGTCATTTTCATGATATATGATCGCCTGTATGAAAGTAAACCTGCGAAGGTTTATTGAGCCGTAGAACTGGACACCTAACAGCCCCCTCCCCTGATTTGAACTCAATTTACTATTCGATCGTTTACTTTTGTCTTCAGCAATTAGTCTATCATAAACCAATTCACGGCGTTAAACATTTGAAACTAGTCATTATCCCCCTTTGGGCTAAGATCAGTCTGACACTCGGGGACTCGGCAATTGAGCAGTAGTCCCAGCGGGTGTATGCATTTACTCGGGCACATGGTGGACACATTGAACATTTGTTTAATTAATTATCAATTCATTTAGGACATTGATAGAAACTGCAATGCGCTTTTTGAAATTGTTAAGGCCTAATGCTAATCTTGAATTCTTGATTTTAAGATTTTGAGTTTTCACGCAATTTCATTTAAAATGACATATCGGCGACTAGTGATAATTTTTCAAACATGTGTAACAGTATCTCTTAGATATTTAGCAAATTGATAGAAAAGTGAATTGTCTTCAATTTAATGCATCAAGTAAGATCAAATTTGTCAAAGTTATTAGCATTCAAAATAGTTTCATTTTTTCAGGACCACCCTGTGCATATATATACTGTATATATATATATATATATATATATATATATATATATATATGTATATATACTGTATATACTGTATATATATAATATATAGGTAATATATCTTAAGCTTCATTATATTTTAACAATTATACATTGATTACCTTCCACATTTGATAATCTTCGACTGTTAAATCTCTGGCTGTGAGGTCGTAAGATGTACATGTAGACTGAGTCACATCGCCCTCCTTCACCTCATGTTCGCCACTGGACCAAGTGGTGAACCAGTTCATCGCTGGCTCTCCATTCATATACGAGTAGAACTTGTCAGTGTCGAAGTTTTCGACGAGACAATTCTCAAGATCTGTCAACCTGTGCCATCTGTAGCCGCAATGGGTTACTTCAAATACAGGATAGAGTAGACTGTTACTATATTGATGACCAGCTTTAAGAAATAAAATCGTCGGTTTGTATTCTTCAGCACTCGGATGACCTTTCTGTATAGCCTTCTTTCCTACAGACACATCTTTAATGTGAATGTTTATTGGTCCATTCATGATATGCCTTTCAAATATGATATCTAGCGTAACTTTATCTGAAGGACATACTTGTTCAAGATTAATGACATTTTTTCTAAAATGATCATTTTGTTGTTTAATACAGAGTGGTAAACAGAAGGAAGGCATAAAGAAAGAAGGCAAATAGTCAAGTTTGTGAAAACACAGGAGACAGTTTATCATGCTACTCAACCACTGAGTTACTTGCGGGTCTGTCATAGCCACTGGCCTAACTGATTTAGTCCAGATTTGTTTTCTCTTATTTCTTATTTTAGCAGCCAAGCAAAACATCAGCATCGTCTTCAGAACATGAGACGAGACGCTGTAAAGTTCGTGTATAAGAGCCTTTTCACTTAAGTATTTGCAGATCTTGAAGGCTAATTTTATTGTCTCAGGACACTCGCGAATGATCTCTCTGTCAGCTATAGAGTGTGAGATGCGCGCATATGAAGATCTTTCTGGAAGCCACGGATGCGTTTTGTTCGGCCGATCAAACACTAGGACAAAAGGCTCGCTGCGAGACGTTCCTGAAATTTGCTCAATGGGTAGAGATGATCTTCCAACGTTAAAATGAAGAACAGGAGCAATGTGGATAGATATTTCAGGATAAACTTTTCCTACAACGCTCAGTTTTATCGTAAATTGGAGCTTCTGAGGTTGACAGACATAACAGAAATCCTTATAGTGAAAGCTCATTTCAAAGTAATGTTCGTCTTTCCAAAAATCCATATTCTTTAGCACTTCCTTCAAGTGCTTCTCAAACGTGTATTTCAATTCCGAAGTTCTCATCAACCTGTGCTGATCACAGTACCTGTTAACTTCTTCGATGTCGTCTGCGGGTGTCGACTGTTTTAATCTCACATGAGCAAATCCAGGAGGACATTCTGGTGTCACTAGCATTTCACACATTTGTGAAAACTCCTCTAATTCTATATTAAAGTCACATTCGTTACAAAACCCTATCTTTGTATTTTCATATCCACTACCTACTAAGTAAGCTTTGCCTTTAAAAATAGGTTTCGATGAATTTGAAAATAAAACGAGCCTCTTCATAAATGCTAGGATCTCATTAGTTATCTCAGAAGAGATGTCGTTACTTTCGGTGAAAAATAGTTTAAATTCTTCGTTGGCATAACTGAAAGCATTTATCATAGCTATAGTTTCAGACAATATTGAGGGCTTTATAGAAAGTAACTCGAATGAAAATGGGTAGCCAGGTTGAGAGGGGTAGTTGAGGAGAACAGAGAGTAACTTATTCTTTACATCATTAGCAACTTTGACAGACGCTTCATCGTTCGTTTTCATTCTTTCTTCTAAGATAAGGGTCTCCTGTCGCAGTTCGAAATGAGTTTTACAGAATACATTTTACACTTCCATGCCATCATTCAAACTTAGATGATCAGAGTCGGCCTCCTTTAAGCATCCCCTCTCTCTGGATCCTTTGTCGTGCTTTAATAATGTATCATATATTGTATGATGCATATCCAATACTTCTGCGCGATTTAAAGCTGCATGATGCAGTACAGTGCGACCAAATCTGTCTTTAATAATCATAACTTCTCCTATCTGGATACTATCTGCGTTTTGTTCCAGAAACCTTTCAAAACTTTCTTTAGTGCCATACCTTGCGATGTAATGGAGCGGGGTTAGTCCAAAATTGTCAACTTGTTCGATAAGAGAGCGGTAAAATGACTTAGGAAGCGTCGTGAAATATCTTGAAACTCTATCCAGTCTTAAATTAGAGGATCTTGATTCTTTTTGGTAGTCACTGTCATTTAAAGCGATAAAAATATGCAAAATATTTCTACCAAGTGTGTCAACAGCGAAGCTCTTGTAATTCGTCCTAATGCATTTTAACGAATCCGCAGCATTATCCATAATATCTTCGTAGCATACGACATGATTGCATGATGAAATATTCTCATGAAGTTTAGCTAAAAATCGAATTAAATAGCAAAATTCTGAAAATCGCTGAATATTCATCATCATCGTACTCTTGAAGTGTAATGTTTTCCATCTCTGATGTATTTGAACAACAGTCACTATCATTTGATTCCAGTAGTATGCAAACTTTGCATGATTTGGGTAATGACACATTAAATTCCTTTAATTTTGCTGTACATTTAGAGCAATGGTACTGATAATCGAATATTTTCCTATCCAGTTTTTGAATAGTCGAAAACTGCACGTGCTGCTTCAATACATCCGATGCCTTCGGTGGCAAATCATACCCAGATGACCAATTATATCTAGATGATTCCATGCCTATCAGTTTGAAAAATAAGCTAATAAGTTGTTGATTTGTCAGACACAAGTGAGTTCTGAAATCATTCATCAAAAAATTCCAAATCTCATCATTATTTTCAGAACCTTTGCTCCAATCTATCAATGCTTCCAAAATAGACTCATTTGAAGGGTTGTTTAAATTGAATCCGCTTCGTATAAGAAGTTCAAGGAGTGGAGATATAGAATTTTCATAATTCATTTGAGACCTTATAATAATCATGCTTAGTGAAAGATTGGTATCATGCATATCTTCAAAATATCTACACAAAATATCTGTAAAGCCATGGTATATGAAAAGGTTTCCAAGAAAATACTCTGTTGCTCTACAAATATTCGATAGACCTACTTCGTAGGCAGGTATGAAACATTCTAGCGGTAGCATTAAGGCATACATACACATTATCTCTTTACTATCGGAAGGTTTGCTGAATTCAATTTGAATCTTTTTCAAAAATCTGGAATGATCTCTTTTAATATTAACCACAGCTTTATTTCCTTGGCTATCCGATATTGCAAAAGATGATGTTTCATCAGACCTGTCAAACGAAGAATCTACTAGATTATCAGTACTGCATTCTTGCTCAACATCAACTTGTTTATCAATGATCCACACAGCTGTCATAGTAAAATATCGTAGACATCGATCTTTATCAGAATACAACATGAATGGCTTGCTAAGATTCTTTATTTGCTCTTTTCTATAGTGTTCCCTTAATCGCACTTGAGTTGAGTTATACACTGAACCTTTAGGAATTTTAATCAGAATTTTAACCTTACTTCTATCAAATATTTTATGTTTTGTAAGGTAAATATCATAATCGTTGAAGGAGAGATCATTCTCTTGCGTGCTGCAACTTATTTTTAAGACTAAATTTAGTACTTCATCTTGAAACTTTCCAGTAGTAGGCCTACATCCAGTAAGATAGTAACAATTACTTTCTAACCATTCGTTAGCGGATAAGTCATATGCTATGATTTCAGAGTTTTCAATTTGAATAGATTCTCCTAATTTTTCTAAAGAGATTTCGTTTATAGGAATAGAGCACTTTAAGTCAGGCTTGATCTTGTATGTTTTAAGTTTAACAGTATTATCGCCGATGTTAAGCTGTGAAAGTTCATTGAAAAGCATAATTATAGTTCTTGATGATCTGCTTTGCTCTTCATCTGTTTCCAAGTGATCAAGTAACAGTCGGAATATTTCAATTTTGAAGTTTCTTGCAGCTATGACAAGTGCCGTATCATTGTTCAAATTGTTTCTAACATTAGCATCAGCTCCAGCGTCTAACAGCATCCTCACGATATCAATATTACCACTCTCAACAGCCTTCATTAGCGCTGTCTCTCCAAATTTTGTATCTCTAGCATTAACATCAGCTCCAGATTCTATCAGTGTCCTCAAGACATCATTTTTACCTCTCCCAGCAACATACATCAGCGCTGTCTTTCTGTTCTCCGTATCTCTAGCATTAACATCAGCTCCAGATTCTATCAGTGTCCTCATGGCGTCATTGTAACCTCTCACAGCAGCATACAACAGCGCTGTATTTTCGTACTTATCTCTAGCATTAACATCAGCTCCAGATTCTATCAGTGTCCTCAAGACATCATTTTTACCTCTCTCAGCAGCATACATCAGCGCTGTCTTTCTGTTCTCCGTATCTCTAGCATTAACATCAGCTCCAGATTCTATCAGTATCTTCGTAACATCACTACAATCACTCCTAGCGACATACATCAGCACTGTAATTCAGTATATATCTCTAGCATTAACATCAGCTTCAGAGTCTATCAGTGTCCTCATGACGTCATTGTTACCTCTCTCAGCAGCATACATCAGCGCTGTCTTTCCGTTCTCCATACCTCTAGCATTGACATCAGCTCCAGAGTCTATCAGTGTCCACATGGCGTCATTGTTACCTCTCTCAGCAGCATACAACAGCGCTGTATATTCGTATATATCTCTAGCATTAACATCAGCTCCAGATTCTATCAGTGTCTCCAAGACATCATTTTTACCTCTCTCAGCAGCATACATCAGCGCTGTCTTTTCGTATTTATCTCTAGCATTAACATCAGCGCCAGATTCTATCAGTTTCCTCAAGACATCACTTTTACCTCTCTCAGCAGCATACATCAGCGCTGTCTTTCTGTTCTCCGTATCTCTAGCATTAACATCAGCTCCAGATTCTGTCAGTGTCCTCATGGCGTCATTGTAACCTCTCTCAGCAGCATACCACAGCGCTGTCTTTTCGTATTTATCTCTAGCATTAACATCAGCTCCAGATTCTATCAGTTTCCTCTAGACATCATTTTTACCTCTCTCAGCAGCATACATCAGCGCTGTCTTTCTGTTCTCCGTATCTCTAGCATTAACATCAGCTCCAGATTCTATCAGTGTCCTCATGGCGTCATTGTAACCTCCCTCAGCAGCATACAACAGCGCTGTCTTTTCATATATATCTCTAGCATTAACATCAGCTCCAGATTCTATCAGTGTCTCAAGACATCATTTTTACCTCTCTCAGCAGCATACATCAGCACTGTCTTTCTGTTCTCCGTATCTCTAGCATTAACATCAGCTCCAGATTCTATCAGTGTCCTCATGGCGTCATTGTAACCTCTCTCAGCAGCATACAACAGCGCTGTCTTTTCGTATTTATCTCTAGCATTAACATCAGCTCCAGATTCTATCAGTGTCCTCATGGCGTCATTGTTACCTCTCTCAGCAGCATACAACAGCGCTGTCTTTTCGAATTTATCTCTAGCATTAACATCAGCTCCAGATTCTATCAGTGTCCTCATGGCGTCATTGTTACTCCCTCAGCAGCATACAACAGCGCTGTCTTTTCATATATATCTCTAGCATTAACATCAGCTCCAGATTCTATCGTGTCTCCAAGACATCATTTTTACCTCTCTCAGCAGCATCATCAGCGCTGTCTTTCTTTTCTCCGTATCTCTAGCATTAACATCAGCTCCAGATTCTATCAGTGTCCTCATGGCGTCATTGTTACCTCTCTCAGCAGCATACAACAGCGCTGTATATTCGTATATATCTCTAGCATTAACATCAGCTCCAGATTCTATCAGTGTCTCCAAGACATCATTTTTACCTCTCTCAGCAGCATACATCAGCACTGTCTTTCTGTTCTCCGTATCTCTAGCATTAACATCAGCTCCAGATTCTATCAGTGTCCTCATGGCGTTATTGTAACCTCTCTCAGCACCATAGAACAGCGCTGTCTTTTCGTATTTATCTCTAGCATTAACATCAGCTCCAGATTCTATCAGTGTCTTCAAGATATCATTTTTACCTCTCGCAGCAGCATACATCAGCGCTGTCTTTCTGTTCTCCGTATCTCTAGCATTAACATCAGCTCCAGATTCTATCAGTGTCCTCATGGCGTCATTGTAACCTCTCTCAGCAGCATACAACAGCGCTGTCTTTTCGTATTTATCTCTAGCATTAACATCAGCTCCAGATTCTATCAGTGTTAAATCATTTAACACATCTAGTGTTAAATGATTCACTAGTCATAACACATCTAATATTAAATGATTCACTAGTCATAAGACATCTAGTATTAAATGATTCACTAGTCATAACACATCTAGTGTTAAATGATTCACTAGTCATAACACATCTAGTGTTAAATGATTCACTAGTCATAACACATCTAGTATTAAATGATTCACTAGTCATAACACATCTAGTGTTAAATGATTCACTAGTCATAACACATCTAGTCTTAATTGATTCACTAGTCATAACACATCTTGTGTTGAATAGATAGCCTAGATCCAACGTATGTAGCATGGCCTAGTCCTAGATCACTTTTAGCACTAATCAATCACAGTACAAGCTAGGCCTACTTGTAAACAGTATATCATAACTAGTACTAGTTAGCGTGTCTACTATTAGCTGATATCCTTATCCCATCTTTCATAAAGTAGGTTTAATTTAGTGGTCACCATAAACTAGTTACAAATAGGCCCAAACTAATCTCACTAGGCATATACATATCTAATATAGGCCTCAACTAGTTTTAACTAATGTAGAACAAATAAGTGCTAACATAGGCCTAATTAAATTAGTTATATATTCAGGGGCAGATCCAGAATTTGTTTAGGGGTGGCCAGAGACAAAAAAATGTTTGGACCATATTTTTAGTCATAATATATTGCCGGTTAGTTTCTATAATTATCTCATTGGACCTCCCTCCCCCCTTCCCTCATCATTGGATTCGCACACAGGCCAGAGGTAATATTAACTTTTAATTCCTTTTTGCTAGAATTTTTCTTAAATTTAAATAAATTCACAGAGATTTCGGGTTGCATAGCACCTTGTCCACTGTATCCACCACCGACTATATTCCTAAATCCTTACTTGTGACGTAGAGTGCTAAGTTTTCAACACATCTAGCAAAAACTACTTCTATAACGTAGCCTATACAGTCGTTATTATATGACCAATTAAAACAATCATAAACCAACCTTTGGGTTGGTTTTTATTGGTTTTGAATTCTCGACACTTGATCGCCTTTCCTATCGAATTAGAGATCGCATATGTTCCAACTTTAAATTACGATATCAATTTCGATTTGCTCATGTACGAGATAATAATATACTAATGCTCCGCTAAAGCTCAAAGGTTAATAATCTGCTCATATGATATGGTGACGGTTATTTTTTACTTTCGTTTTAGGCGATCAAAATCATAGCTTTATAGTACTACTCTTTCAAAAAGAATTCCCAAACTGAGAGACGATTAGTTGAAACATTTCTCAAATCCAAATCATATTTTAGAAGTATTTGTGCTGCACTCTCTTATGCAGCACCAATAAGTAGGCCCTAGTTTTGTTTGGAAGATCTTTAGCTATTTTAATTTTTAATGAGTAGCATTGCAAAGATAGACTATATCTATATGACCATGGTCGCCTAAAAAGAAAGCAAAAATATTCTATGTGCCTATACTAATTATTTCTCGGAAAAGACATTTTGTTGCATAAGAAAAGGAACCTCTTCACATGATGTGAGAATATTTGGAACAAAGAGAAATTTAACATCGGTGGAACGAAGTGCACATGAGGGACGATAGGGGGGAAGAAGAATTTCAGACAGCTTACGTCTACGTAACAATTTAAGGCTTGCCAATTTGCCGAGTTCTGAAAATTAGCAGATCGAGCAATTTTATATTGTAGGTCCACATGTATGTGTTGATTTACAGGGAGACAGTGAAGATTTCGAACTTGAGATCGAGTGAAATTGAAGTCTAAAGGACTTGCCAACAACACGTGTGAAACTCGCTGAAACTCTTCAACAACTAATAGAATGTCTTAATAGCGTAGGGGTAACGTCATGAAGTTTCAATCCTGAGGTGAATTAAACACTCGTGGGTTCGAATCCCATCATAATGTATAACTTAATACTAATGAAGTTGTTAGTTATTTAACTACAGAGAATAACTGGTTCGTGAATTGCAACTAGGCCCAATCAAGTAGACAATGCTGAAACATTTTCAGAGGACTCATGAGAGTTCGCATACTATAAAGTTCAACATACAAAAGTCTTTAAGACTATGAGGATTTAATTGCGAGACTGCGAGATTGCGATAATGATTCTGTCTGCAACAGATTCAAACAAATAACTGCAGTTATTAGTTTAAAGCACAAGAAATAATGCTTATGTTAATAATTATTTTATTATCTTAAAAAATATAGGAATTGACTGGAGAGATAAAAGACTAATTTTGAACTTGTACATGAATCAAAGAGCAGTAATCAAAATCCAACAAGAATACTCAGAAGAAGGTGAAATAGGACGTGGAGTAAGACAAGGTTGTAGCATTTCGCCGCTGCTGTTTAACATTTACTCTGAGGCAATGATGGAGGAAGCCATGGAAGACTTGGAAGAAGGAATAAAAGTAGGAGGGAATTTGTTACAAGATGTACGATTTGCAGATTACCAAGGAATGATAGCGGGCAGCGAGATTGGATTGCAGGAGATAGGGGAGAGCGGGGCAAGTTGATACTATTTTAACGTTTTGCCAATTTTACAATAATATATTAGGACATGAACAATCCAATCTATATGTTATTTTAGCAACATATTTCAGTGATATATTCAATGCATAACCGTTCGGATACAAATAAACAACTAACAGTAAATTGACTTCAAATACCATAACCCAAATTGTATCATCCTACCCCATAGCGGGGTAAGTTGGTACTAATGAGGGGCAGTTTGATACACATACCATTAGCTGATTGAATTGTCGCAAGATAGTGATACTTAAGACTTTATATTATTCAGAAAAGTCAGTAGTTAGAGAAAACTGCGCAAATCTGTGGCTTTTTCTCATACCGTACATCTACGTGTTACCACATACGAATTTATAGTCGTGAAATTAATTTTTGAAATTCTGTGGCTATATAGCATCATAAGAGTTGCAATTTGGACAAATGAAGTGCTGATTTTTATTTGTCCTAGCATAATGTGTCCACATTTAACACTCAAGAACGATATCCACTTTTTTCTTGTTTTCCTATTTAAAAGTGGCATGTTGATACATGTATCAACTTGCCCCATCCTCACTCGTGTATCAAAAAAATGTAATAGCTAATTGGCATTTAATAGTAGATTAATGGTAACAGCACAGTCCATGCACTGTATAACTAGGCTTACTTTAATATAAAAAGATTAATAATTTTGCCTAACGTATTGATTATAAAAGCTTATGAAGACATCCCATATTATTTTAGATGAGTGCATAAAAGCAATTTTTTCTAATGTTTGTCTAAACCTCTTATTTCATTTTCAGACGGAAATGTGTGAAGATGCAGAACTACTGAGACTACTTATAGACGGCCTCTCGTTGGAAAGAAATTAAAACTGGCAATTTTATGCCACTTGTATCAACGTATACCCTCGTATCAACTTGCCCCGCTCTCCCCTAATGGATAGGCTGAATGATACGACCCTAAGATATGGCATGAAGATTAATATAAAAAAGACCAAGGTTATGAGTGTGTCCAATAGTAAAGGTGAAGTTAATATCACATTAAAAGGTACGAAATTGGAACAGGTAAGTAGTTTCAAATATTTGGGTCATATTATAACCGATGACGGGAAAAGTGAGACGGAAATATGCAGTAGGATTGCACAAGCAAAAGCGGCATTTGGTAGTAGAAAAGGACTATTAACAAAAAGTCTAAAGAAAGGCACAAAGATAAAGATAGTGAAAACTTTGGTTAGGACCACGCTATTATATGGATGTGAAGCATGGACCTTAAGAAGGGAAGACATTAGGAAACTGGAGGCATTGGAAATGTGGATTTGGAGAAGAATGGAGAGGATTAGCTGGACTCAAAAGGTTACAAATGAGGAAGTCCTGGAGAGAGTTGGCAGAGTTAGACAGTTGATAAATTTATTAAGAAATAGGAAGAAGAGATGGATAGGACACATTCTAAGGGGGGAAGGTCTATTAAAAGAGGTCATAGAAGGTAGAATGGAAGGAAAAAGAGGCAGGGGCAGGCCGAGATTAGGTATGTTAGATGATTTAAAGACCCACTCATAGGTGGAAATGAAGAGGAAGGCGGAAGACAGAGAAGAGTGGAGGCGTTATGTACCATGGACCTGCCAGTAGGCAGTGCACTAAGAGAGAGAATAATAATTTATCATTCCCCCTGGTTTCACCTACAAAAGAGCTTAAAGGGAACTGAGTGGAATGCTAAAGTCTTAAAAGATAAAGGGAACTCTTGGGACCGTTGTGTACAAAAATATTATAAGCTGATGTCACATAACATAACATAACGACACTAGGTCAGAAAGCACAACTGCTTGTTTGAGACCCACACAAAATAAAATAAAAACTTACCTACACATCTTGCATAGCATAACATATTAAACACATTTTACTTAATAACCAGTACTAATGCAGGAAACCAGTACACCTGTACTCTTAACCTGTACACTAACAGGTACAAATACTACTCAATATGCTAACACTGGTCAAATTACAATATACCTAGGCCTACACATCCTCAAAAACACACATACCAAACATTACAGCAAGAGACAATAACCATTTTATACAAAAAAGCTTAATAAACAATATAAACTTTACTTAACTATCAAAACTTATACACTTTAATAGGACTGGACAACCCCACAACTCAGCCTATTACTTTTCTATTAATACTTCACACCTTTCCCTACAACACTTTATATACTTATCATATCTATTCTTAAATTGATTGACAGATTCGGCCTCAATGACCTCCTCTGGCAGTCCGTTCCAAACACCGACAACTCTCTGACTGAGAAACTTCTGCGGATCTCAAGCCTACTTCTAAATTTAATTAACTTGTATTTGTGTTCTCTAGTTCTGTTATTATTTGCTACTTGAAACAAATTGTTATAATTTAAAACAAATTGTTATAATTGTTATAACATGCGTTCCCATACCTTGCATTTTACAATTGCACCACTGTCGCTAAAGTGAAGTTTTTAACTATCGAAAAGTCAAGTGGATGAAATCACTGTGGTTGCTAGGCAACTGTTTTAAAAGTGTCTGCTATGTAAACAATGGATAAAACGAAAAGCGTGGCGTTATTAAAAAATTACATTTGAAGGGGTTGACCCAAAGTGAGAATGCAGTGGACATGAAGAGAGTTTCAGGGGATAATTACTGCCACTACACAGGCTACATTGCAATAGCCTATATCGGCGTGCAGTTGAATTCTAGCGAGGTAGGCTATAGGCAATTAATCGACAAATTAGGTCTAGTAGCCTACCGTTCAGGATGCCTTTTCGAGACTTTTATCGAAGAAAATATTCAACTTGTCCAGGATGTGATGCAAATAATCGACGATTAAGCATCGTGCAGATACGTATAGCTGATAGTCTTAATTGTCTTATGGCACAACCATCATATTTCTATATATCATATTTCTATAGACGTATTGGGTTACAACACGGTGATACAACGCGCAAAAATGGGTTCCACGAATGTTGATGGCTGAAATTAAACAATTAAGTCTGATTTTAAACTTTAAAAGAATTCAAAGTAAGTGTAACAGTGAATAAGTAGCCTATTTACTTTGGACTGATTTTCTGGATTTTTGAATTTGCACTGTTTTTGGACCTACTTTTTGCTCGCCGTCTTGATTTTGTCTCAATAGTGCTCTCTGTTGTAATTGATGACTGTGGCACTCTAATTGTTGTTATTATTATTACTATTATTTGGAACTACAAAATTGCTGATTATTTCTCACATGCAGCCAGACATGAGTTCATTCAATGAGGGATGGTGGGGCAGCCCCGTGGCGTGGGTATGGCCTATGGGAGGGCCTGAAGAACAGCAAGAGGGAGCACATGTTAACGGGTTAGTTCCGCCACGAAGCGGCAGGTGGGGGTGCAGTTCTGCAAATTCGACGAGGGCCATCAGGAGATTTAGGGGAGAGTCGTACTTAAGCTACCAATATTAATAAGTTTAGCAAAGGTCGCCATTCGCGAAAATTTGACTAAACAATAATTATCACAGTATTTTTAAAATTTTTCAATTCTGCGAGCAGGGGGACATATAGAGAGGGATCAGGGAGGCCGGCCCCCTGGTGCCCGCCTTCCCGACGCAAAGGGGCCAGGGGGGGTGGTTGCAGGGAACATTTCCCCAGAATCTTGACTATAGGTGAACATAAATGCTAATGCCCACCCCCAGAAATCGAAAGTTTATTAGGGGGCATTTCCCTTAGCAATGATCGAGTTGTGGGGAGAAGTAGCCTTCGTCAATAGTAAACTCAGGTAGGCATACTTAATTCAAGTTTTGGGACTATAATGTACACTGGAGAATTGAGCTTGTTTTAGAACAAATGTTTTTAAACCCGTTTGTTGTTATAAAACAACGAATAAAAGACAAAAAACAAAACAAAACATTTTGGTAGAAAATTTAATTTTTATTTATTATTTCTTTATTTGTAGGCCTACATTTTTTTGTAACACTTACATATTTGTTATTTTGCAAGTCGTGGCTTTTGCAAATAACTAATTATCGTTAGGCTTATATAGGCCTATAAAATAGTATCGCAGTAGCCTATGTCAGTCCGACTCCACTTTTAATCACATTTGCTAATAGCCTATGGAGCATCAGCCTGTTGACAAATTTCATATTTATTTAAATATTTACCAGACTTAAGATCGTTACAAATTGTCAAGTATTTCTAATTTTTAACTCCTAGTTAGGCCTATTAGAAACATAAAGTGACGCTATTCTATCAGCTGTCCGCAGACCTACGACGCTATAGGTCTATGTAGGCCTAACCGTTATCTTAGTTAAGCACTGTCGGTGTTAAAATTAAACACTGGCCGTTGCAAAATGTTGTTCATTTCGTTCATTTAGCACTTTCAGCAATGTTCACACAATAAAGAGGAACAGACTCACAAATGACAGTCATGATACTGGTTTATATAGAATTAAATATGACATTTTTGGCTGATCGTGACAGAGGTGCTAACTGAGCCAAATGATGCATCCATGCAGGTTACCCAATAGATGAACTTAAAAATAGTGATAGTTAGGCCTAGCCTATATGTCACTAATTCAGCCAGAAGCAGATCAAAAAGAAAGTGCAGCTCAAACAACTGAACAATTCGATGTGGATTCAGAATTCAGTAGAAACGTAGAAGACTCGAATTACGATTCAGGAGAAGAAAATTTGAAAGAAGAGTCCGACAGCGATGAATTCAATGATGACTATGAATCGCTTAAAGTTCAATCAGTTTCAGAGAATCAAAGTAGAATGTATTCGAAAGTTTTCATTTATGCGACTATGAGAGTATCTGTACTCTTTGGTAGCCAGTGGGAATGTAGGAGTGTCGGAGTGTGTAGGATTCCTATAGAAATTGCAATAACACATCGAGCAATATTGAGACAAAATCAAGCCGGCGAGCAAAAGGAAGGTCCAAAAACTATGCAAATTTGAAAATCCAGAAAATCTCTTCAATGATATATAAAGGGAATTAAATAAAAGGAGGTTTAGGCGTTGGTAGCAACTCATAGACACAGGATAGAAAAGTGTTATGAAAAAGATAGGTTTTCAACTGTTTATTGAACTGTTCATAGTTTCATAGTAAAGCAAAGGCCGATGTGATTCAAACGAAGACTTCCGAAGATTAAATGGAAGAAAATTATAGATGTGCGGTGCAGCATGCTGGAAAGAACGATTAACAGAGGTCTCACAAAAGTAATTAATTCAGAAGACCGAGTTACAGCAGGCTGCATCACTTTAATCAACGTGAGATATACACGTTTGTCCAGGGATGGTGATGGACTTATAGGCCAACGAAGCTGTTTTGTTAACGATATGCTCTCATAGAAACTTTAATATATAATTGAATGTCTTAATAGCGTAGGGCTAACGTCATGAAGTTTTACATGACAGATCCTAAGGTGAATTGAACGAACCCTCGTGGGTTCGAATCTCAGCAGCGCTGATCTGAGAGTCAAATCTCGGACATTCACTGGACTGACTATAAGGAAAATGATCTAAATTGCCTAACGGCTTAAACAATGGTATTCAAAGTGATAGATATCAAGATAGTTCGATCATTTCACTATATATTGCGCATAGAATAAAGAAAAACCGTAGAAGTGTCAAAGGCAAACTTGATCATTGTAAACATCGAGTTCAAGAATTGCAGTGATGCCAACAACTAATTTTGCTAGCCGGAGGTAAACAATAGCAGCTGATCGTTATTTGAAGGCATAAAATAATGAAGTTTTTGAACATTTCAAGAGTTTCTGAACGATAATGAAACACTTTAGTAGGACATATATCGTCACATCTATCGAATATATCGTCATGACAAAAAATTATTTGAAACGAATTTCTATTAATTTGATATATATTTTTTATAATAAGTTAAAAAATGCAAACAAATTTTATTTCAAATCTCTTAAAGGATATTCCCCGTTCTTTAGTGTCCGGATTTCTGAAATTTGTATACCCAAACGCGCAACAATACATCATCTTAAAACCGTTCCAGGCCCAATATCATGAAGCAAATCTAAAATTTAAGAAATTACTATTATAGACTATATAGGCCTACATATGACAATGGGGCTTTGTTTACCCTCACGATTGAATGGAGCATGCAGGAAATCAAGTCGCTCTTGTTACAAAATCTGGTATCGCTGAAACAACAGTCATGCTATATCTACTTATTTTAAAGATCTTTGATAATGCTTCTTTGCTTGTGTTTATTCTTCAGCCAGTGCAAAGACTTTAAAATGGAATTCACGGGACTGTTTACACGGAAAATGGAATAAGACACCTAACTAATTTAACATATGGTATTAATAGACATGAAAGATATTAACAGAGTTGATCATGTTACTGTTATGTATGCATTTTTTACTAAAATTCACAAATAGCGAAAATGTTGAGTTGCCAGTTAAACAGGGCAAGAAGCAGACAATTTTGCGTCTGTTAATTGACGACTTTCACAGCTGTTAGCCTCGCCCACTTTTAGACAAATGCCGGCATTGGCATCCATATTGGATTACGGTTGTTTATTTTTAGCATTACGTATGTATAGATATATATGCATATAAAAAACAAAATTTCTATGTACGTATATTGCAATTTGCAAAAAAGCACACGATTTATTAGTAATATACACAGACAGTGCACCTATGTGCCTCATGAAGTTATATGAACTTACGTATGAAATATATGTGCTCCGATCTTACGCCGTACTTTGTAGATTCGTTATGTAGCTGGATTCTATAGTTGAAGACTTAACTTAAATTAATTATACTCGTTCAGTAAGTCTTGAGGACCTGCAACACTAGTCTAGTCGTAGTTAAATGCTTCAATACACAAAGACTGTAAGGGATTCAAATACAAACTTTAAGTCTTAAACTATAGGCTAGTGCAAAAGGCCAAAACTTTCAATATTTTTTTGTGTACAGATCTATGTATATTCCAATAATTTGACTCTGTTTTGAGAAATTTGACCTTAATCTGCATTACGAAAATGGCAGAAATGGCAGAAGTTTTGCAATTACTAATTTCAATAATTAATAATACTAATACTAATTAAATACATAAGTACAAAATAGAACAGAAACACGTACATCGTGCGGACAGATTTTTGTTCCCTTTTCCTTAATTCCACTCATGGAGTCCAAATTTCTGCCATTTCTGCCATTTTTGCCATTTCTGCCAATTAGATTGTCCCGTGCACTAATTGGCAGAAATGGCAGAAATGCTAAAATTACGTGTAACAAAGCTTTCAAGAACCATCATATTCATTGCCAGTTCATTAACCTGTAAGATAGAGCCCATGTTCATATTCCAGACACAATTTTATACCAAATTAAGATGAAAAACTACTTAAAGATACATAAATAGCCGTGTATCATATAGAGTTTTCTGCATCAAAATGGCGGCTTTGTAATGTAAACAAAAATGACGTGTTCAAGAAACCTCTCTATACGACTCTATGCTCGTTTGTTTACTTAAATCAAAAATTAATTCAATTTGGGTATTTTAAGAGTCTTTAATTGTTTTTATAAAGAGTACAATTATATGCGTAACAAGTTTTCATTAGAATTGCAATTCTCTTATCATGTCACTAATGTATATCCTTTATTTCCAGTTGGATTACTAAGGTTGTCATAGGAACGATAATATCAGGAATGTAGCAAATTAATCTACAGTTCAATATTATGAAAAAGTAAACACACACTATAGTGAAATGATCAGCTACGTTGATATCTATCACTTTTAAATACCACATATTTAAACCGTTAAGCAATTTAGTCCATTTTCCGTATAACCAGTCCAGTGAATGTCCGAGATTTTACTCTCAGATCAGCGCGGCTGGGATTCGAACCCACAAAGGGTTCAATTCACCTTAGGATCTCTCAATTAAAACTTCACGATATTACCCCTACGCTATTGAGACATTCATGTCTGAATGTCTCTATAACGTAATGGTTACAGGTGTTGATAACGTCATGATGTTTTAAATGACAAATCCTGAGTTGAATTGAACCCTAGTTGTTTCGAATCACAGTCGCGCTGATCTGAGAGTAAAATCACGGACATTCACTGAACTGATTACACGGAAAATGGACAAAATTTCTTAATGGTTTAAAGATGTGATACTAAATGTGATTGATATCAACATAATTAATCGTTTCACTATAATGTTTGTTATTATTCTTATTATTATTATTTTTTAAAATTATTTTTTTACCCCGGTGTAAAGAACCTGGGGTTTGATAAAAACGATTCAAGCAATATGTGCTGAATCCCCGCCCGGCTACTCGAGGTCATCAATCGGCTTAAAAGAATTGTTGAAGCAATGGTTATTATTATTATTAATATTATTAAAATGATAGACACCAGTAGGTCTTTGATCTGTTTTATATATATATATATATATATATATATATATATATATGTATATATATATATATAGAGAGAGAGAGAGAGAGAGAGAGAGAGAGAAGATACATTGTCAGGGGCTCTACAAGAGTGATGCTAACACTTTTAACACTTAAGCTCTTTACCACTTGACAATGCTAGCACCTCTTGAATCTCTGCAAGTCAGACCTTCAATTCTCTAATCTTTGTTCAATATTTTATAGTCCCATTTTATTTCATTTTGTATTAGGTTTTATATCTAGAGAATAAAGATAGTATTTGGCTTTTCTTAGCACTTGCTAAGTATTATACCCTTAATTCGACTTGGATAGTTAGTAATGCAATAGCGCGCGATTCAGAGATAGGACTATGCGAGAGTTCTAGATTGATATACTGGTATTTGATTAACATATAGGCCCTACCTCTTGTCGTTCAGTTTTAATATGAAGCTGTGGAACTATTTATCGCTGCGGCGACTTGTGTACTTAAACTTTACATTAACTTCATAAGAATAGTTTTCTGTTGGTTTTAATAGCATTTCTTCGAATGTTATTTTTTATTGTAGATAAAGTACTGGTCTCATGTACAAGGAAATCTGCATATGTGGACAATTTAATTATGTATCTGCTGAGAAATTCACAGTGTGTGCTGTGTCGATTAGGCATTTATGGCAGATCTTACGGTGGAAAATTTTTCTCACCAAGAGTTATTTGTTCAAATTCAGTTCAGAACTGTGTCAATTCTTGCAAGAAAAATGCACCATTGTATCCATGATCATCTCGTAAAAGCCATGGAAACACTGTGCACTGCTATTCAACAAGTCAGTCTAATTTACAAGCATATGCTAATAATGTTAATCCTGATATGAAGCAGGTGATTGTAGAGAAATCATTGAGCAGTCTGGAGTCCAATGCACAGAGTGACGTAACGGCTGAGCTTATTCTAGAGGATTTAAGGCACAATGGTGTGAACATTAAAAATGATCTCAAACCTGAAAGCACATTAGCAAACGGAGTCCTACCAGATATAAAAGTTAAATTAAAAGATGACATTTAAATTAGGGAACAGATAATAGAAAAATCTCTGTAGAAAGAAGCACAGTTGAAATCTCATACTCAATCACAACATTCAAGATTCAACGTCGTTGGAATTCAAATGTTGCCGAAATCACTGCACGAGCAGGTGTTCCGAGACTTTCACTCTCAGGAGAAAAAACTAAATTCAAGTTCTACTGGCAGAGGTCTACTAAATGATTCTAACGCTCATTCAACCTGTGATTCGTCTGTCAAGAGTGTAGCGTCACCTGATAGATGGTGTAGCTATGCTGATTCATCACAGAACTCGTCTAGAACACAGTCTGAGCACGATACCTCTGTAAAGCTGAAGCAGCAGAAGATTAAGGATCATCTCAAACAACATGGCCTGGCTGGAAAGAAGACGGCGGAGGTGGAGAACATTAATCTTGATCTTCCTCCTCTACATGGAAACAACATTGACGAGCATTTCAGATATCTCGCTGAGAAACAGGTTGAGTCTGATATAACTCTGTGTCTTCTTAACAAATAATTAATTAATTATCTATTTATATTATCTATTATTTGGTTGGAGCCGGTGGTGATATCGGTAAGATGCTTGACCGCGGAAAAGTATGTGAGGGTTCAAATCCTGGGCTCGCCTATCTCTGAGATCGCTTTCGAGTGAGGAAACTGACGTTAACTTTACCTTTTTAAATTATTAATTGAGTAATTGTCTAAATAATGGCGTTTCTGTCTTGCAGTGTATGTTGTGTAGCTTAATTTTGTAGGCTGATTGTGATAAAATGTTTCTGATCACAAATGTAATAATATTTTTTTAAATACATACGTATGTGGATCACAGGTGTATGAATCTAAAATATTTTGTATATTTTAGAGATGTTTTAATACTATATATATATTTGCAGTTCAGTAATGAATATACACATACACAGGGCGATTTACTACATCATATCTCGTAATGTGGAAATCTATTACATTATTTTGATATAGTATATTGTATTATTTACATAATAGTGTAAATAATACAATATACTATATCAAAATAATGTTATACTATATTATTATTATATTATTTTATTTAATATATTATATTGTACTCTCTCTTCTGCCACTTGACAGTGCACTGAAAAGAGAGAGAGTATTTAATATTAATTAATGGCTTAAAGTCTGCTTTATATCAATAAGATCATTTGTTGCTTAAATGCAGGTCTCTAATCTTAGAATCAATTAAAACTGTTGAATACAGCCATATCTTGTTGTTGTTGTTGTTGACAGTTGTCTCACTATCAGCCGCACGCTCAGCGGCTAGCCAGTGTGGAGTCTCTACCAGCCATGCCTCGTCGCTGGGTCAAGAGAGCAGGGTGGACCCGCTACGACCCTCTTTCCGACAAGTCCTACCCCGTGCCCTGCCCCGACGAGAAATGTTTAGTGTTTGATGTGGAAGTACTCATGAACGAGGGAGCATATCCCATCATAGCTACAGCTGTGTCTACCTGTGCATGGTTATATAACAGTGATGATTGATTGATTGATTGATGGCTGTGGATAAATTGATTAGTGAATACATAGACCTGTGTGATGATTGATTGATTGACTAAATTGTTGAGTGCTGTGGTTATATTGATTAGTGAATAGATATGTGTAATGAATGATTGATTGACTGAATTATTGAGTGCTGTGGTTATATTGATTAGTGTATAGATATGTGTGATGATTGATTGATTGATTGATTGACTGATTGAGTGCTGTGGTTATATTGATTAGTGAATAGATAGGTGTGGTGACAGATTGATTTATAAATTAAATTTGACTAGACTATATGATTGATTAATTAATTGATGATTAACTCACTGAATTAAATCAATAAATTGATTGATAATTGATTGATAATTGATTGATGAATTGATTGATGATTGAATGATTTATTGATTGACTGATTGATTGTAGGTACTCTTAAGTAGTCCTCGAATGTCACTCGACCGCGGATCAGTATGTGCGAGGTTCAAATCCGGTGCTCGCCCGTCACTGACAACGCTTTCGAGTGAGGAAACTTGTCAATTCTTCCATCTATTTTCAAAATCTTGCTCTTACTCCTACTCCCAAGGCTAAAAGCCTTGGTGTCATGTTTGATGAAAATCTTGATTCTAAGTCTCATATCTCATCTGTCTGTCGTTCATATTTCTTCCAGATTCGTCAAATCAGACAGATACGATCATCTCTTGATAAAAATTTATCCATAATTCTTGCCAACTCAATAGTTCATTTTAAACTTGACTACTGCAATTCATTGCTATATGGTTTACCTTCTTCTTCTCTCATGCGTTTGCAACGCGTTCAAAATACTCTAGCACGTGTTGTCTGTCGATCCTCGAGGCTTCAGGCCACCTCTAGTTCCCTGCTTAATAACCTTCATTGGCTCCCTGTAAGTCAAAGAATTAAGTATAAAATTGCTCCTTTAACTTTCAAAACACTCCTTTATGGTAGACCTTCTTACCTCTCTGATCTCCTAATCCAATATTAACCTTCTCGCAAGCTTCGTTCTTCCGATATCAAACTGCTCAAAATTCCTAATATTCTCACTTCGTTAGGTAGACGTTCATTTCCATTCTCCGCTCCTACTGTTTGGAACTCTCTGCCTCCTGATCTTCGCTCATGTTCTACTACTTCCACTTTCCGTTGTAAGTTGAAAACACACCTCTTCCCACCATAGACTTTATTTCATCTCGCCTGACTGTTTTTTTATCACCGGACCGGCACTGTTTAGGATCCTTTATTTCTCTTCAGCACATGCTTTTTCAGATCGTTTGGGGTGAATCGATTTGTGGTGACATGTGATGGGGGACGCCCCTGACATCATCCGTGTATGAGGTAACGGACGTTAAACCTTTATTATTATTATTATTATTATTATTATTTGGTATTAAACACTTTTTGAAAGGCTTTAATCCACGAACTATTTAGATATATGAACACAGTTTTATTTAGCGCAGAGCCTCAAATACGTTAGTTAGACATGGTAAAGCATTTGTCGAAATTAGTTTCAGAGTTACAGGCTTGTTGTTGGAGGTTACTACCTTAGCCAAAATTGCATTTGCGGATCTATAGCCTAGTATTTAATTTTTGCAGCACTAAATCTGCACTTATATTTACATGTATTCACAATATATTTTCCCAAATATTTAGTTTCATTAGTCCAAGGGATTAAGCTATCTTTATATAAAGTTTACAGCATTTATTATTGTATCTATTGCCAATCCGTTCGGTCTCATTATGAGTGTTCGGTCTCATTTTTGTATCTCTTTAGAGTCCTTGAATGCTTTAGGATTGATTGATAGTATTTAAGATTAATTTACAGTATAATACAGAGAGTTTAGTACCTCTTGGATTGATAGTTCTAATCAGGAGTGCTCAGTGACAAACCGCCTAGAGAATCCAAAGTTTATGGTCGTGGCCCAAAATGGTCTCTAGCTCGACTTGTAGAGCACAAGTTTACATGCAATTTTTAGCATATTTGTAGAATTTGACATGGAATTGTCCCAGAAAGTTACACGACAAATAGATATCTGACACAGAAGTTATAGACATATTCTTTAGGAGATCATATTTGGAGCAATCTGTGCATGAGAGTGTTATGGGCCTGTAATTACTGGGCCTTGAAGATGGATATTTTTTGGATGGAAGTTGGACCTATATTATATCTAATATGGTATATTACAATTATAATTACATATTTAATTCTGGACAAACAGAATAATATGAATTAGCAAGAGTACCAACCATAGATGATGATAAAATATCTAGATGCAGATAACTTTAATTAAGAGATATCGATAAAGTTCTAAGAATAATAATAAAATAACTAATTCATAACAAGAATAAATCGAATAATAACGAATGCTTAATGCTTATATACCATTATCAGTACAGCTACGCCTAAGCTACGTAAGATGGTGCCAGTAATTAGAGTAAATGAGGTCTTATCAGTTTGTCTTATGGCGTATTCGGTCTAAGAGCTAAATTAACGTCAGCTCTCAAGTTATCTATACCTCGCAATGCGCTGGAAATGGTCGTGATTAGTGAATTATGAAATATAATTCGACTTGACGCATTAGCTCCGTTTTTATCTTTTATGTAGTCCAACAAATCCTGGAGGCTCTTGTCCACAGGAAGTGCCAGAGAGTAATTGGAGGCGACAGCTACGAGCATTCCAACAGCCTGCACTCCAACAGTGTAGTAGAACTCTCCAGGAGATCTGCGATTGCGATGTGATCTTACCTCCTGAGGGTTGGGCACAGTTGTCACAAGTAGTCCACTGTCTCCACCCTCGTGGATAGCTGTAACACATAGTAAACATAGAACAGAAATGATAGGGATATTATACAACTGTTAAGATGGGATATCAACTGCCAATCAACAGAAATGATAGGGATATTATACAACTGTTAAGATGAGTTATCAAATGCTAATCTACATAAATGATAGGGATATTATACAACTGTTAAGATTGGATATCAACTTTGCCATATTCTGCAAGCTATCAAGATTGACGGGATAGATTATTTTATCAATTGGGTTAGCAATTATTTTGACACTGCCCACCTATATATGCATTAGTGTGTAGCGGTGTAAAAAGTATATTTCACCGGCATTCTACCAGTAATATATAGGTAAAAAAGAAGCATTTTACCTGTTAAAAAATTGTAGAAAACGGTAAAACTCTAACTTGTAGTCTAAATTGCGTAGGAGAAGGCGGGCCAAAAGCATTAATTTTCAGAAAAACATTTATTTTTGGCATGGACAAGAATTACATCACCGAACTAGGTTCTTTAATTAGCTTTATAATTGCCCTCCACAAAGGTATAGCTGCAGTTCTATATAGCTCCAGTATGTCCGGAGAAAATTTACATATAATGACACAAACCTAACTGATCCACTTTGCCCCAGCACCGGGGCAATAAGAACCTCCGGAACTAAACTGATACACTTTGCCCCAAACGCCGGGGCAAAGTGTATCAGTTTCGTTCTGGAGGTTCTTATTCCTGTCTCGTCTACATTGCAGATGTCACTGGGAGTCAGACTGTGGGATTGATAAATTTCATCACTCAGAGCAAAGAATCTCTCAACTTGAGGTCTGTTTATACCTCGTGCTCGAGCAAGACTTTTCGGTTCTGGCGAGAGAAATGAAATTTCAGGAAGCGCAGAAATCCCCAGGGTGGTAATTCTTAAACCTGCGCCGGCAACTATTGGAGAGTCAACAAAAAGGCAACGATTACTAATAATCATGGAGA
Source organism: Enchytraeus crypticus (assembly GCA_905160935.1). NCBI lineage: Eukaryota > Metazoa > Annelida > Clitellata > Enchytraeida > Enchytraeidae > Enchytraeus > Enchytraeus crypticus. The sequence goes on along the minus strand of CAJHZI010000218.1, from coordinate 58,273 downwards.
GGAAAAGGAGGAAATAAAGAAAACTAAAAAAACAGCAACCAAGAAAAGTAACTATGTAGCACATGCGGTATGTCATGTGTGTAACTATACGGAATAAAAAAGTAAGTCATACCTCTCTGTCTATCTGGCGTTTGTATTTTAATAGCACCAAATATACATGTAGAATTCTGGTATCTACTACTATGTTGTACTATATTGCACGGAAATCCAACAACGACTCCTTCTGTAGGTGTGTCACACATGATTTGTACAGGTAGGCCCAGTACTGCCTTATTATCATTATTGATTTTTAACTCATCCTTTATATAGACTTTCACTGGAACCGGATTTTCATGGCCAGGTACAGGAATATCTTGATAAACGTATGATTTAAAGTTCAGTTGAGTTCTGCCCAGCCGCACTAGGGCGACATCCATCGACTCATGGGTCACATCGTTGTCTCTGAATATGGCGTGCTCGACCAGGTAGTTGTGATCAGGTCCTCCATGAATTCTACACCGACCTCCTTCCTGCTTGTTGTGTCCGCAGATAAAAGCGAAAAAATCAGGTAAGTCTGAAAAAATAGCACAAATATCAGTCTCTTATCAGAAGCCCACATAATTGTATTATCTATTTTTTTCTTATATTTTTGGACAATTCCGGCAAAAGAGTTAGGACCTCCTGCTTAAGAATCGGTCAGGCTATTTCTCAGTCTCATTCGTATGTGATGATAATAAATAATAATAAATAAATAAAGGTTTAACGTCCGTTTCCTCATCCAGGGATGATGTCAGGGACGTCCCCAACAGCACACATCACTACAGATCAATTCACCCAGACCAATCTGCCAAAGAAATGTGCTGAGGAGAAGTAAAGTCCTAAAGGAAAGCCAGTCTGGTGATCAAAAAATGGTCAAGGTAGATTGATTATGTCTATGGTGGGAAAAGGGTAAGTTTTAAACTTGCTAGAGAAAGTTGGAAGAGAAAAGCAAGAGCGAAGTTTAGCAGGTAAAGAGTTCCAGATTGTGGGTGCTACGTAAGAAAAAGAACGTCTGCCCAATGACGTGAGAATATTTGGAACTGAGAGAAGATTGGCATCGGTGGAGCGAAGTGCCCGTGAAGAACGACAGGGATGAAGAATTTCAGATAAGTAAGAAGGCTTGCCAAATCGCAGAGTTTTGAAAGTTAATAGATGCTATTTTATATTTTATGCGTTGATTAACAGGGAGCCAATGAAGACTCCGAAGTAGAGAAAGAGAGCGAAATTGAAGTCGAGAGGACTTACAAACAACACGTGCAAGAGAATTTTGGTCGTGCTGCAAAAAAAAATTGAGAGAAGAAGTAGACAACTCATGTAATAATGAATTACAGTAATCGAGCTTTGAATGAACTATAGAATTAGCAAGGATAGTGGCTAACTTTCTAGTAAGGGATGAACGTATTTGCCTAATCTGACGAATCTGAAAGAAAGAAGCGCGACAAACAGAAGAGATACGGGATTTAAAGTCAAGGTTTTCATCAAATATGCCTCCTTGGTTTTTGGCGGATCGAGTAGGTGAAAGGGCAAGATTGTGAAAACTAACAGAGCTATAGGTAATTTTACTTCTTTGCAAAGGAGTGCCGATTAAAAGGTATTCAGTTTTGGAAGGATTAACAGCAAGGCGGTTAGCACAAAACCAAGAATAAACCTTGTCTAAAATGGATGAGAGATGAGCCAGTTTTTTATCAGAATCATGATTAGAAAAGGAAATAAATGATGACATATTCTTCTTTCATTCCTCAATATATTTTTCACATTGTCACGCAACAATTTCCGCATTTTTAGAATAAGACATTTTAGTGATGTTAAGGATGAAACTTTACGCAAACATAATAAGAATATACGTCAAATTCTGTGATTGAAAATATAGAAGTCACGCAAACTACGAGTCCAACAGGCTAAGGTGACGTTTAACGTCAGTTTCATGCTCAAGTAGCATGTCAGCAACTGGTAGAGCACTGAACATAAGTCCTGCACCTACTGATCCGCTGTCGAACAATTTATCAATAAGTTACGGGCTCGCACAATCTATATTGTGAAATAATTTTAAGAAATAAAATTACTTCGCAAAATAAGGAGTGATGCGAAAGATTTTTCTTTGTGCCAATTTAAAGAAAGGACTAAAATAAGAGCTTGTCCTTTAATAGATCTTAATGGATACAACTATTTATCTCCGAGCGGTGGTTGACCAATAGATGACAGAGAAATTTTCTAAATGGGATAATGCTAAAAGTGGTATGCCGCAGGGATCCGTACTGGGCCCTCTAATATTTAGGTCTATTTTAGAAGCTATACGAATGATATATTATGTTGAAATTCTATCTTCATTTAATAAATTTACAGATCCTTCAAAATTTGAAAATGATGTTGGTACCAATTTTTTTGATTGTAGAATGTTAGAAAATGATGCAGTAAAATACAAACTTGTTCTATTGGCTGCCAGATGAAGTTCGTATTGATCAATGTAGGGTCATGTATTTAGGTAACAAAGTGTTAATACTGATTGGGTTCTAAGCCACGCAATACTAAAGTCGCCAATAGTGAGAAAGATTTAGATGCATCAGTTGATAATTCGCCAAGTACGGGTGTACGGGTGCATCAGTTTATAATTCGCTAAGTACGGAGATCACGTTAATTGGCCTAACTAATCGTTTAAATAAAATTGCCTATATTTCCTGGATGTGCGCATTTTCGCACACGGGTGCATCTATGGTTTTGAAAATGTTAAAGAAATGTACGCATAGAAAGTAAATCAACTCAGATAGGCATAACACTGAACGGATTAATTGAACAATATTACTCTAACTGTAATCTGGAAAGTAGAGATTTACGATTGCACCAATCTTGGTCACGGTGCTGTTCTCTATGACGCTACCAGGCTGGCCGCTGTTCTCTTAACATTTATCTCCTGAGCAAGTCCTATCAAGACAATCTGATCTTCAGATAAATTCAGTAACTGTGACATTGATCTTTTCATAGATTCCTCGTCCACAGAAGGGTTGATCATATACTCTATGGTCACATGACTCCTGCCGAAAGATACGCTGGATACGACCGAGTTAACACTGTCAGAAACCAGGATGAATAGCAATTAACTAGAATCAAAATTATTTCTCTCATTTTCTAGTGTTGCAGGTGCAATGTATATCTCAATACTCGCATTCTGCTTTCGCGCTACATAAAGAACATTTTATTAACAAGTTATTATTGTTGTATTATTATAGTTTGCGCACGATGTTTGTCTGTATTATATCTGACACTGTTTTTGTATGAATAAAACATCATTATCTCTCTCTCTCTTTCTCTCTCTCTCTCTCGCTCTCTGTCTAGTAAGCAAATAGAAGATCCAAAGCGGTGCAAATTCAGAAATCTAGAAAACTAGTGCAGAGAAATTGATCTATGTTAAATATTCTATGAACTTCACACTGACCTGGATTCTAGAAATATTGAGCGTTGCATTTTAAAACATTCTTCCGTAGTAAATGTCTGACGAGTGTCACCTTGTGATACAATGTTACCAGCGCACTGCTCCAGTGAATTTGCTCCACTACTGCTATCTCCCAGTGCTAGAGTTTCACCAAGACAAGGCTCCGGCGGATTTATTGTATGAGTGTTATCATCCAGTGCTGCAACATCCCCCTGTTCTCTTTGTGAAGATATGCATCCAGTGTCGTCAGTGTTCACCGGGATTGAGGCAGGCGAAGAAGATTCTGAGCTAATGGAGTCTGTATCGGAACAGTCGCTGTAGGACACAGTGTCCATTTCAAAGTCAGGATGAGGAAACACTTTCTGGCAAAGCATTGAAGGTCTGAACTGCGTGGACCAGTGAAACCCGAGTCGAGCAAGATACCACATCTGAAAGTATTTTAAAGTCAACAGTTGCACACTTATTGAAATGCCGTAAATGACGCTCATCATGCTTGTCATCATCCATCTTTTCATGCTTATCATCCTATCATGCATATCATCTTCTCATGTTTATCATCTTATCATGTTTATCATCTTATCATGTTTATCATCTTCTCATGTTTATCATCTTATCATGTTTATCATCTTATTATGTTTATCATCTTATTATGTTTATCATCTTATCATGTTTATCATCATATCATGTTTATCATCTTATCATGTTTATCATCTTATCATGTTTATCATCTTATCATGTTTATCATCTTATTATGTTTATCATCTTATTATGTTTATCATCTTATTATGTTTATCATCTTATCATGTTTATCATCTTATCATGTTTATCATCTTATCATGTTTATAATCCTATCATGTTCATCATCTTATCATGTTTATCATCTTATCATGTTTATCATCTTATCATGTTTATCATCTTATTATGTTTATCATCTTATTATGCTTATCATCTTATTATGTTTATCATCATCCATGATGCTCGGAAGACACTTCTACTGCGATCGAAAGTCAACCTTTCCTTTTATGTTAGGCTAAAGTTTTTATTATTGATATTTGACCTCACTTTAGTTAAATGCTATCTTGGTTGGTAACTGGTGTATATGTATGAATTTGTATTTTCATATCAAGTGAACTGCTTATCGACAGATATAAAAAATAAGACAACGGGAAACCACCTGAGAAGCTATACTTTTCTCAAGCTATAGGTTACATATGGTATGGATAAGGCATTGACTATTTGAAGGGATTAACGTGCTAAAAACATTGATTAACATCTAAGGAGTGCTCTTATGGAACGAGAAAGCAGACTTTGAGTATGAATATTAATGTACCATGAACCTGCCACTTGGCAGTGCACTGAAGAGAGATACCACTGAAGATAGCAAGAGAGATCGGAATATATTCTTGTAAGCTAAGAATCGAGGATCAGCCATTAAGTAGAACATTGGAGAGAGAGCGCGAGAAAGAGAGAGAGAGAGAGAGAGAGAGAGAGAGAGAGAGGGTGAGAAAGAAAGAAAGAGAGGGATCATAGATAATCTTCAACATATGCAAAGTAATATCTAACCGATGACACTGGTCGATACGTAGATAGAGAGACATATAACCAAACCTTCGAATTTATATGGACGTCCTTATCAGATCTAGGTTCAATAATCTCATTTCTGAAACCATCTACATCGCCTTCTATATTGATGTCGCTTGGAGAGATTATGGAAATATCTTGGCTGGTTGTTCCTGTAACACCAGATTCATTGGGTCTAACATGAGAAAAGGTTTGTGTACTCGTCTCGGTATCTCCAGACTTGCAGTAACTGATTGCAGGGACTCTCGAAATCTCCCTTTCAATCATGGCTCTTTCAACACTCAACAGATCTAAACAGCTACTGCCCTGATTGACTGAGAGTTGAATCGTTGCTCCTTCTTCCCGGACAATTGCAGATTGTTCAACAAGTATTTCTTGAGAAGTTTCCTGTAAATCTTCTTCTTCTTCTTTAAGTAATAAGCTAAAATCCTTAGAGATATTTGAGTCTTTTACTCCAGCATATACATTCGTGTTACGAAGTTCTAAACTTGAAGATAAAACATTGACAGTTTTGCATTCCACATCTTCGCCCTGATCTTCTCTATCAGATTCTTTTATTTTTCTTTCAGCGAAAAGGTTTAAGCAACCAATAGGGGAGTCCTCTTCTTTCTGTTCAATGGTCGAGCCTCTCTCAAAAGATGGCGAGCTTAAGCATTTCGACTCCTCGGTGTTAGAGGTCATACGACTATTCTCCTCTGTAGAATCATCTTTACCAACTGCAGTTGTCTCTCCATCTGCAGGTAGACACTTGATTTTCTCTAAGTATTTGAGGCTCCTCAGATCCCGCTTTCTCTCTCTCGGATCCGACGGCATCTCTATCATCAGATCCCACATTCTCTCTCTCAGATCCGACGGCATCTCTATCGTCAGATCCCACATTCTCTCTCTCAGATTCGACTGCATCCTTATCCGATCCCACTTTCTCCCTCTCAGATCCGACGGCATCTCTATCAGATCCCGCTTTCTCTCTCTCAGATCCGACGGCATCTCTATCAGATCCCGCATTCTCTCTCTCAGATCCGACGGCATCTCTATCCTCAGATCCCACATTCTCTCTCTCAGATTCGATTGCATCCCTATCCGATCCCACTTTCTCCCTCTCAGATCCGACGGCATCTCTATCAGATCCCGCATTCTCTCTCTCAGATCCGACGGCATCTCTAACCGATTCCAGTGTCTCTCTCTCAGATCCGACGGCATCTTTATCCCATACCACATTCTCTCTCTGAGATCCGACTGCAAGCAATGAACGATATAATATTATGCAGATTAGCCAGTATTGTTAAACACTATAGTGATATATTTGAGTTAAAAATATCTATACATGTAGATATATTAAACACTAACATATAATAATGGCAAGGTTGAAATCTGCTTTATTTGTTTATTCGATTATGTCTGTATGGCTGTGTGTTTATGCCGGTAACCATTAGAAGGATCCAATAATTATAATCTATAAACACAGTAGTTTTCACTGACTTCTGGTGATTTTAAATAGTCTATTAATACACATTATATGCATTATTATATATTATTGTACACATTAGACACACTATTTATACGGAGTTGATAAAAATCAGACTTTTTACGTTAAAGAAATCGAGTGACTTTTTTATTAAATTTAATTGAAACTTTTAACATTTTGGTTTTTTTCACTACTTTTTAACAATTGTAATTGATTTTTTCAACGAAAAAAAATCCAAACGTGTTTAATGATCACAAAAGTCATTCTTTATGGCAGTGCTTATTGCAATTTTCAAAAATAAAAATTAATATATAGGCAATCATAAATACAATTACAAAAATTCACATGCACGAGTGTAGGCCTACTTATAAGGAGAGCAAGTCTAACAATTAAAGTCTAAGTTTTCGTTGTTAATAATAAAATTGATAATAACACTGATACATGTCATTAACGTTTCAATGATATGTACAGCATGAGATAATCTGCATATTATTTATGAATATCAGTAGATTCATATAATGTCTTGAAAATTATTGTTTAATGTCAGATTGACAGTTTATAAACTTTCTTTCTTTTGCTAGAATAAAATTGTATGAAGTAAATTTTATAGGTCAATTTAGATAAAATAAAATAAAGAGGTCAATTCAGAGGTCAAATTTCTTTTCTTATCGACACCAAACAAACAAAAACAGAAAAGGACACTTAAACAGAATCTAAAGAATAACTCTATAAGGTGCTAAATTGTAAGCTCATTATTACATGTAGATAAGTTTCTCAATATACGTCATCAATCTTTGCATAACAGCCAGTTTCTGCTTGCCACATTATCTTCATTTCGAGGGGGAAGTACTATGGATAGGTAACCCCTGAGTTGTGTTTATTGTGGTTTATTAGAAACTGCCTGTGAAGATAACAGGACGTTAAATGGCCATAGGGAACTGAGGGTTCTAGGGTCGTGCGTTGCTGATAGTTACTTCGAGAAGGCCAGAAGTTGAGTTGGGGATTTTGAACTCAAGGAAGTTATGATAGACTTGTGTCATTTCATTAAGAGAGGATTCTAGGGTTTGATACTGTAGTCATTAGGTATATTCTTATGGAAGAAGTGAGGACGTTGAATAGGAATTAGTTTGCCTTTATGTTCTTGTGAGATAGTATTTGGTGACGATTGTTGCGATTTATCCGTAACTAAGTACTTCTCAACCTTTTTGTAGTCTGGTATTTAATTAGTAGTAGTTTCGGTTTTTTCATTTTAGTTTTTATATTATTAAGTTATTTTGAACTCTACTATTAATATTTGATTATGAAATTTAATTCCGTTATTTGTCATATAAGGACAATTTTCAGTTTCTTGTAATATATTATTTTCTTGTATTGTGTTTGAGTAAAATAAAATATAATTGAAGTAAACTAAATATACTTCATTTTGTAATACATTACCTATGTGTCTGTTATAATTTAACTGTAATTAGAAATTACAAATGGAAAGTAATTATCTACTATTATAGATCATTAATTTTAAGTTTAGAGTTTTAGAATTGATGAACCTGGTCCAGGCTAGGGTTCACCCTTAGAACCCTTTCCTGACAATAACAATGATACACATCATTAACGTTTCAATGATATGTACAGTATGAGATAATCTGCATATTATTTATGAATATCAGTAGATTCATATAATGTCTAGAAAATTATTGTTTAATGTCAGATTGAGAGTTTATAAACTTTCTTTCTTTTGCTAGAATAAAATTGTATGAAGTAAATTTTATAGGTCAATTTAGATAAAATAAAATAAAAGGGTCAATTCAGAGGCCAAATTTCTTTTCTTATCGACACTAAACAAAGAAAGACAGAAAAAGACACTTAAACAGAATCTAAAGAATAACTCTATAAGGTGCTAAATTGTAAGTTCATTATTACATGTCGATAAGGTTCGCAATATACGTCATTAATCTTTGCATAACAGCTAGTTTCTGCTTTCTAAATTTTCTTCATTTTGCTTTTATATATTAAATTATGTTTTTGTGCTGTGGCTTGATAAAAATACAGCTATAATTAGGCCTATATCTGCCACCTTTCCTTCATTGGTTGACATTGTATTTCAAGAAATTCATAGAGGCCTATAGGTTCTCTCTATGCTAGCTGAAATTATTGAATTTAAGCAGAAGAAATGAAATAGATTAATGCAATGAATTGCCACCAATGTTGTCTGTAACTATTTTGTGTGATTAAAGTGAATTTCTTTATTACTTCTTTTAGTTTGGTAGTTATCTTCTAAATATAACTTAGCATTAAATTTATTTGTAAGCCTAGTTATTTGTAGTTAATTCAAATAAATGTATTGCTATTAAAAATCATTTTAAAATAATATTAAACTACTACACGAGCCTGATTTCAGATCAAAACGTTAGCAAATTATAAAAATAAAAATCATGAATTTAAATGATTTTTATTGTTTAAAAATGTTAAAAAATGTATGATATTTAAAATGATGTTACTTTACACTGCGAATTTTCGGTTCGGTATTCCACAACTCAAAAATGTTGCAGAGTGATTACTAGCATCATAACGATGACGATGATATGATGATGTGGATGATGATGATGATGATTATGATGATGATGATGATGATAATGATGATGATCTTCTCTGTCGTTGTCCTTCGCATCATCAGCATCATCGTCATGGTCATCGTCATCATTATCATCATCATCATCGACATCTTAGTCATCATTAGCATCATCATCATCATCATCGTTATCATCATCTTCTGCATCATCATCATCATCTTCTTCCCTTAAATCCCAGTTTAACTAAGGTCGGGATAGGAATGGATCTTAGACATTCTTTTGAAGTTTTCCCATTCGTTTAAACATTGTTGAAATTTCTGCAGTGGTGTGTGCTGTGGGGACGTCCCTGACGTCATCCTTAGATGAGGAAACGGACGTTAAGCCTTTATTATATATTTATAAAGTAAAGGTGATTATATATATTTAATAAAGTATATATATATATAAATATACTGTATCTCTAAAAAATATATATATATTTAAAAAATATGTATATAATTTAGGTAAAAATATATAAACATGTATATACATGTATATATATATATATATATATATATATATATATATATATATAATATTTATATATATATATATATATATATATATATATATATATATATATATACATAAAAAAGGTTGACTGCAGTTAACTGGAAGCCAAATCAAGGAAAAAGGAGGCGAGGCAGACCTAGAAGTACTTGGCTAAGTACGATCAACAAAGATTTCAGAGCATTAAACATATTCTGGGAAGACGCTGTGAAGACTGCTGATGATAGAAACGAATGAAGGAATGTTGCCGCACTATGTTCTGTAATGGATAGGCTGAATGATACGGCTTTGAGATATGGCATGAAGATTAATATAAAAAAGACGAAGGTTGTGAGAGTGTCCAATCATAAAGGTGAAGTTAATATCACAATAAATGGTACGAAATTGGAACAGGTAAGGAGTTTCAAATATTTGGGTCATGTTATAACCGATGACGGGAAAAGTGAGACGGAAATATGCAGTAGGATTGCACAAGCAAAAGCGGCCCTTGGTAGTAGAAAAGAACTATTAACAAAAAGTCTGAAGAGACACAAAGATAAAGACAGTGAAAACTTTGGTTTGGACCACGTTATTGTATGGTTGTGAAACATGGACCTTAAGGAAGGAAGATATTATGAAATTGGAGGCATTGGAAATGTGGGTTTGGAGAAGAATGGAGAGGATTAGTCGGACTCAAAAGGCAACAAATGAGGAAGTTCTGGAGCGAGTGGGCACAGATAGACAGTTGATAAATGTATTAAGAAATAGGAAGAAGAGATGAATGGGACACATTCTAAGGGGGGAAGGTCTATTAAAAGAGGTCATAGAAGGTAGAATGGAAGGAAAGAGAAGTTGGGGCAGGCCGAGATTGGGTATGTTAGATGATTTAAAGATCCACTAATATGTGGAAATGAAGAGGAAGGCGGATTACAGAGAAGAGTGGAGGCGTTATATACCAAGGACCTGCCAGTAGGCAGTGTACTAAGAGAGAGATGTTCTGTACAGAACGCAAGGAACTGATGGTGATGATGATATATAAATATTTATAAATAATAAAGGTTTAACGTCCGTTTCCTATTTGTTACGAATAAACTATATATATATATTATATATATATATATATATATATATATAAATATTTATATATGTAGTCCAGAAGAAATGAAACTATTTTGAAGGCTAATAACTTTGACAATTTTTATCCAAACGTCCTACTTGATACATTAAATTAAAGGTAATTCAATTTTCTATTAATTTGCTAAATATCTAAGAGATACTATTACACATGTTTGAGAAATTATCATTAGTCGCCGATATGTCATTTTCATGTCATATGATCGCCTGTATGAAAGTAAACCCGCCAAGGTTCATTGAGCCGTAGAACTGGACACCTAACAGCCCCCTCCCCTGATTTGAACTCGATTTACTATTCGATCGTTTACTTTTGTCTTCAGCAATTAGTCTATCATGAACCAATTCACGGCGTTGAATATTTGAAACTAGTCATTGTCCTCCGTTGGGCTAAGATCAGTGTGACACTCGGGGACTCGGCAAATGAGCAGTAGTCCCAGCGGGTGTATGCATTTACTCGGGCACATGGTGGACACATTGAACATTTGTTTAATTAATTATCAATTCATTTAGGACATTGATAGAGACTGCAATGCCCTTTTTGAAATAGTTAAGGCCTAATGCTAATCTTGAATTCTTGATTTTAAGATTTTGAGATTTCACGCAATTTCATTGAAAATGACATATCGGCGACTAGTGATAATTTTTCAAACATGTGTAATGGTATCTCTTAGATATTTAGCAAATTGATAGAAAAGTTTCATTTTTTCAGGACCACCCTGTGCATATATATTCTGTATATATATATATATATATATATATATATATATATATATATATATATATATATATATACGGAATATACTGTATATATATATAGTATATAGGTAACATATCTTAAGCTTCATTATATTTTAACAATTATACATTGATTACCTTCCACATTTGATAATCTTCGACTGTTAAATCTCTGTCTGGGAGGTCGTAAGATGTACATGTAGAATGAGTCACATCGCCCTCCTTCACCTCATGTTCGCCCCTGGACCAAGTGGTGAACCAGTTCATCGCTGGCTCTCCATTCATATAAGAGTAGAACTTTTCAGTGTCGAAGTTTTCGATGAGACAATTCTCAAGATCTGTCAACCTATGCCATCTGTAGCCGCAATGGGTTACTTCAAATACAGGATAGAGTAGACTGTTACTATATTGACGACCAGCTTTAAGAAATAAAATCGTCGGTTTGTATTCTTCAGCACTCGGATGACCTTTCGGTTTAGCCTTCTTTCCAACACACACATCTTTAATGTGAAAGTTTATTGGTCCATTCATGATATGCCTTTCTAATATGATATCTAGCATAACTTTATCTGAAGGACATACTTGTTCAAGGTTAATGGCATTTTTTCTAAAATGATCATTTTGTGGTTTAATACAAAGTGGTACGCAGAAGGAAGGCATAAAGAAAGAAGGCAAATAGTCAAGTTTGTGAAAACACAGGAGACAGTTTATCATGCTGTTCAACCACTGAGTTACTTGCGGGTCTGTCATAGCTACTGGCCTAACTGATTTAGTCCAGATTTGTTTTCTCTTATTTCTAATTTTAGCAGCCAAGCAAAACATCAGCATCGTCTTCAGAACATGAGACGAGACGCTGTAAAGTTCGTGTATAAGAGCGTTTTCACTTAAGTATTTGCAGATCTTGAAGGCTAATTTTATTGTCTCAGGACACTCGCGAATGATCTCTCTGTCAGCTATAGCGTGTGAGATGCGCGCATATGAAGATCTTTCTGGAAGCCACGGATGCGTTTTGTTCGGCCGATCAAACACTAGGACTAAAGGCTCGCTGCGAGACGTTCCTGAAATTTGCTCAATGGGTAGAGATGATCTTCCAACGTTAAAATGAAGAACAGGAGCAATGTGGATAGATATTTCAGGATAAACTTTTCCTACAACGCTCAGTTTTATCGTAAATTGGAGCTTCTGAGGTTGACAGACATAACAGAAATCCTTATAGTGAAAGCTCATTTCAAAGTAATGTTCGTCTTTCCAAAAATCCATATTCTTTAGCACTTCCTTCAAGTGCTTCTCAAACGTGTATTTCAATTCCGAAGTTCTCATCAACCTGTGCTGATCACAGTACCTGTTAACTTCTTCGATGTCGTCTGCGGGTGTCGACTGTTTTAATCTCACATGAGCAAATCCAGGAGGACATTCTGGTGTCACTAGCATTTCACACATTTGTGAAACCTCCTCTAATTCTATATTAAAGTCATATTCGTTACAAAACCCTATCTTTGTATTTTCATATCCACTACCTACTAAGTAAGCATTGCCTTTAAAAGTAGGTTTCGATGAATTTGAAAATGAAACGAGCCTCTTCATAAACGCTAGGATCTCATTAGTTATCTCAGAAGAGATGTCGTTACTTTCGGTGAAAAATAGTTTAAATTCTTCGTTGGCATAACTGAAAGCATTTATCATAGCTATAGTTTCAGACAATATTGAGGGCTTTATAGAAGGTAACTCGAATGAAATAACTTGAAATTCTATCCAGTCTTAAATTAGAGAATCTAATAAGCGTCGTGAAATAACTTGAAATTCTATCCAGTCTTAAATTAGAGAATCTTGATTGTTTTTGGTAGTCACTGCCATTTAAAGCGACAAAAATATGTAAAATATTTCTACCAAGTGTGTCAACAGCGAAGCTCTTGTAATTCGTCCTAATGCATTTTAACGAATCTGCAGCATTATCCATAATATCTTCGTAGCATACGACATGATTGCATGATGAAATATTCTCATGAAGTTTAGCTAAAAATCGAATTAAATAGGAAATTCTGCAAATCGCTGAACATTCATCATCATCGTACTCTTGAAGTGTAACGTTTCCAATCTCTAATGTATTTGGACAACAGTCACTATCATTTGACTCCAGTAGTGGGCAAATTTTGCATGATTTGGGTAATGACACGTTAAATTCCTTTAATTTTGCTCTACATTTAGAGCAATGGTACTGATAATCGAATATTTTCCTATCCAGTTTTTGAATAGTCGAAAACTGCACGTGCTGCTTCAATATATCCGATGCCTTCGGTGGCAAATCATACCCAGATGACCAATTATATCTAGATGATTCCATGCCTATCAGTTTGAAAAATAAGCTCATAAGTTGTTGATTTGTCAGACACAAGTGAGTTCTGAAATCATTCATCAAAAAATTCCAAATCTCATAATCATTTTCAGAATCTTTGCTCCAATCTATCAATGCTTCCAAAATAGACTCATTTGAAGGGTTATTTAAATTGAATCCGCTTCGTATAAGAAGTTCAAGGAGTTGAGATATAGAATTTTCATAATTCATTTGAGACTTTATAATTATCTTGCTTAGTGAAAGATTGATATCATGCATATCTTCAAAATATCTACACAAAATATCTGTAAAGCCATGGTATATGAAAAGGTTTCCAAGAAAATACTCTGTTGCTCTACAAATATTCGATAGACCTACTTCGTAGGCAGGTATTAAACATTCTAGCGGTAGCATTAAGGCATACATACACATTGTCTCTTTACTATCGGAAGGTTTGCTGAATTCAATTTGAATCTTTTTCCAAAATCTGGAATGATCTCTTTTAATATTAACCACAGCTTTATTTCCTTGGCTGTCCGATATTGCAAAAGATGATGTTTCATCAGACCTGTCAAACGAAGAATCTACTAGATTATCAGTACTGCATTCTTGCTCAAAATCAACTTGATTATCAATGATCCATACAGCTGTCATAGTAAAATATCGTAGACATCGATCTTTATCAGAATACAATAAGAACGGCTTGCTAAGATTCTTTATTTGCTCTTTTCTATGGTGTTCCCTTAATCGCACTTTAGTTGAGTTATACACTGAACCTTTAGGAATTTTAATCAGAATTTTAACCTTACTTCTATCAAATATTTTATGTTTTGTAAGGTCAATATCATAATCGTTGAAGGAGAGATTATTCTCTTGCGTGCTGCAACTTAATTTTAAGACAAAATTTAGTACTTCATCTTGAAACTTTTCAGTAGAAGGCCTACATCCAGTAAGATAGTAACAATTACTGTCTAAACATTCGTTAGCGGATAAGTCATATGCTATGATTTCAGAGTTTTCAATTTTATTAGATTCTCCTAATTTTTCTAAAGAGAACACGTTTCTGGGAATAGAGCACTCTAATTCAGGCTTGATCTGGTATGTTTTAAGTTTAACAGTATTATCGCCGATGTTAAGCTGTGAAAGTTCATTGAAAAGCATAATTATGGTTCTTGAAGATCTACTTTGCTCTTCATCTGTTGCAGAGTGTTCAAGTAACAGTCGGAATATTTCAATTCTGAAGTTTCTTGCAGCTAAGACAAGTGCCGTATCATTGTTCAAATTGTTTCTAACATTAGCATCAGCTCCAGCGTCTAACAGCATCCTCACGATATCAATATTACCACTCTCAACAGCCTTCATTAGCGCTGTCTCTCCAGATTTTGTATCTCTAGCATTAACATCTGCTCCCGATTCTATCAGTGTCCTCATGACATCATCTTTACCTCTCTCAGCAGCATACATCAGCGCTGTCTTTCTGTTCTTCGTATCTCTAGCATTAACATCAGCTCCAGATTCTATCTGTATCTTCGTAACATCAATACTATCACTCCAAGCAGCATACATCAGCCCTGTAATTCCGTATATATCTCTAGCATTAACATCAGCTCCAGGCGATTCTATCAGTGTCCTCATGAAGTCACTGTTACCTCTCTCAGCAGCATACATCAGCGCTGTCTTTCCGTATATATCTCTAGCATTAACATCAGCTCCACATTCTATCAGTGTCCTCATGACGTCATTACTACCTCTCTCAAAAGCATACATCAGCGCTGTCATTCCGTATATATCTCTAGCATTAACATCAGATCCAAATTCCATCAGTGTCCTCATGACGTCATTGTTACCTCTCTCAGCAGCATACATCAGCGCTGTCTTTCCGTTCTTAGTGCCTCCAGCATTAACATCAGCTCCATATTCTATCAGTGTCCTCATGACATCATTTTTACCTCTCTCAGCAGCATATATCAGAGCTGTCTTTCCGTATATATATCTAGCATTAACATCAGCTCCAGACTCTATCAGTATCTTCGTAACATAAATACTATCACTCCAAGCTGCATGCATCAGCGCTGTCATTCCGTATATATCTCTAGCATTAACATCAGCTCCAGATTCTATCAGTGTTCTCATGACGTAATTGTTACCTCTCTCAGCAGCATACATCAGCGCTGTCTTTCCGTTCTTAGTACCTCCAGCATTAGCATCAGCTCCATATTCTATCAGTGTCCTCATGACGTCTTTGTTGCCTCTCTCAGCAGCATACATCAGCGCTGTCTTTCCGTTCTTAGTACCTCCAGCTTTACCATCAGCTCCATATTCTATCAGTGTCCTTATGACATCATTTCTACCTCTCTCAGCAGCATACATCAGCGCTGTCTTTCTGTTCTGCGTATCTCTAGCATTATCATCAGCTCCAGATTCTATCAGTATCTTCGTAACATCACTACAATCCCTCCTAGCGACATACAGCAGCACTGTAATTCCGTATATATCTCTAGCATTAACATCAGCTTCAGAGTCTATCAGTGTCCTCATGACGTCATTGTTACCTCTCTCAGCAGCATACATCAGCGCTGTCTTTCCGTTCTCCATACCTCTAGCATTGACATCAGCTCCAGAGTCTATCAGTGTCCACATGGCGTCATTGTTACCTTTCTCAGCAGCATACAACAGCGCTGTCCTTTCGTATATATCTCTAGCGTTAACATCAGCTCCAGCTTCTATCAGTGTCCTCATGACGTCATTGTTACCTCTCTCAGCAGCATACATCAGCGCTGTCTTTCCGTTCTCCGTACCTCTAGCATTAACATCAGCTCCAGATTCCATCAGTGTCCCCATGGCGTCATTGTTACCTTTCTCAGCAGCATACAACAGCGCTATCCTTTCGTATATATCTCTAGCATTAACATAAGCTCCAGATTCTATCAGTGTCCTCATGACGTCATTGTTACCTCTCTCAGCAGCATACATCAGCGCTGTCTTTCCGTTCTCCGTACCTCTAGCATTAACATCAGCTCCAGAGTCTATCAGTGTCCACATGGCGTCATTGTTACCTTTCTCAGCAGCATACAACAGCGCCGTCTTCTCGTATAGATCTTTAGCATTAACATCAGCTCCAGATTCTATCAGTGTCCTCATGACGTCATTGTTACCTCTCTCAGCAGCATACATCAGCGCTGTCTTTTCGTTCTCCGTACCTCTAGCATTAACATCAGCTCCAGAGTCTATCAGTGTCCACATGGCGTCATTGTTACCTCTCTCAGCAGCATACATCAGCGCTGTCTTTCCGTTCTTAGTACCTCCAGCATTAACACAAGCTCCAGATTCTATCAGTGTCTTCATTACGTCATTGTTACCTCTCTCAGCAGTATACATCAGCGCTGTCAATCCGTATATATCATTAGCATTAACATCAGCTCCAGATTCTATCATTGTTTTCATGTGGTCATTTTTACCTCTCTCAGCAGCATACATCAGCGCTGTCTTTCCGTTCTCCGTACCTCTAGCATTAACATCGGCTCCAGAGTCTATCAGTGTCCACATGGCGTCATTGTTACCTCTCTCAGCAGCATACAACAGCGCTGTCTTTTCGTATATATCTCCAGCATTAACATCAGCTCCAGATTCTATCAGTGTTTTCATGACGTCATTGTTACCTCTCTCAGCAGCATACATCAGCGCTGTCTTTCCGTTCTCCGTACCTCTAGCATTAACATCAGCTCCAGATTCCATCAGTGTCCCCATGGCGTCATTTTTACCTCTCTCAGCAGCACACATCAACGCGGTCATTCCGTATATATCTCTAGCATTATCATCAGCTCCAGATTCTATCAGTATCTTCGTAACATCAATACTATCACTCCCAGCTGCATACATCAGCGCTGTCAGTCCTAGTATATCTCTAGCATTAACATCAGCTCCAGATTCTATCAGTGTCCTCAAGACGTCATTGTTACCTCTCTCAGCAGCATATATCAGTGCTGTCTTTCTGTTCTTCGTATGTCTAGCATTAACATCAGCTCGAAATTTTATCAGTATCTTCGTAACATCAATACTATCACTCCAAGCTGCATACATCAGCGCTGTCAGTCCTAGTATATCTCTAGCATTAACATCAGCTCCAGATTCTATCAGTGTCCTCATGACGTCAATGTTACCTCTCTCAGCAGCATATATCAGCGCTGTCTTTCTGTTCTTCGTATCTCTAGCATTAACATCAGCTCGAGATTCTCTCAGTATCTGCGTAACATCAATACTATCACTCCAAGCTTCATTCATCAGCGCTGTCATTTCGATTATATCTCTAGCATTAACATCAGCTCCAGATTCTATCAGTGTCCTCATGACGTCGTTGTTACCTCTCTCAGCAGCATACATCAGCGCTGTCTTTCCGTTCTCCGTACCTCTAGCATTAACATCAGCTCCAGATTCTATCAGTGTCCCCATGGCGTCACTTTTACCTCTCTCAGCAGCATATATCAGCGCTGTCTTTCCGTATATATCTCTAGCATTAACATCAGCTCCAGATTCTATCAGTGTCCTCATGACGTCATTGTTACCGCTCTCAGCAGCATGCATCAGCGCTGTCTTTCCGTTCTTAGAACCTCCAGCATTAACATCAGCTCCATATTCTATCAGTATCTTCGTAACATCAGTGCAATCACTGTTAGCAACATACATCAGCACTGCAATTCCGTATATATCTTTAGCATTAACATCAGCTCCAGATTCTATCAGTGT
Organism: Enchytraeus crypticus; assembly: GCA_905160935.1. Lineage (NCBI taxonomy): Eukaryota > Metazoa > Annelida > Clitellata > Enchytraeida > Enchytraeidae > Enchytraeus > Enchytraeus crypticus. The sequence continues at coordinate 39,743 of CAJHZI010000218.1, read as the reverse complement.
CCACATGGCGTCATTGTTGCCTCTCTTAGCAGCATACAACAGCGCTGTGTTTACGTATATATCTCTAGCATTAACTTCAGCTCCAGATTCTATCAGTGTCCTCAGGACGTCATTGTTACTTCTCTCAACAGCATACATCAGCGCTGTCTTTTCGTTCTCCGTACCTCCAGCATTAGCATCAGCTCCAGAGTCTATCAGTGTCCTCATGGCGTCATTGTTACGTGTCTCAGCAGCATACAACAGCGCTGTCTTTTCGTATATATCTCTAGCATTAACATCAGCTCCAGATTCTATCAGTGTCCTCAGGACGTCATTGTTACTTCTCTCAACAGCATACATCAGCGCTGTCTTTTCGTTTTCCGTACCTCCAGCATTAACATCAGCTCCAGAGTCTATCAGTGTCCACATGGCGTCATTGTTACGTCTCTCAGCAGCATACAACAGCGCTGTCTTTTCGTATATATCTCTAGCATTAACATCAGCTCCAGATTCTATCAGTGTCCTCAGGACGTCATTGTTACCTCTCTCAGCAGCATACATCAGCGCTGTCTTTCCGTTGTTAGTACCTCCAGCATTAACATCAGCTCCGTATTTTATCAGTGTCCTCAAGACATCATTTTTACCTCTCTCAGCAGCATACATCAGCGCTTTTGTTCCGTTCTCCGTATCTCTAGCATTAACATCAGCTCCAGCAGATTCTATCAGTGTCCTGATGACGTCACTGTTACCTCTCTCAGCAGCATACATCAGCGCTGTCTTTCCGATCTCAGTATATTCAGCATTTACATCAGCTCCTGAATCTATCACTGTCTTCACGACATCAAGTCTACCACAACCCTCATAAACTTTACAACCCTCACTTGTTACATATTGATCATCTGGAAGTCCTCGCTCCATCAGAGATATGGATAACTCCACTTTTCCTTCCTCTACAGGACTACAGCTCATCGGAGACATCTCCTCATCGTCGTCATTTCTCGACGTGCTCATCATAGAGTTGTCTGCATTGGTTCATAGGACTGTATCTAAAATTAAAATATTAACAAATTTCATAATTATTGATGCCGCATAATTTTAAAAAGACTATTTATCAGTACCTACCTGACGCTTTTAACATTAGCTGGCTTCTACATATGCCTACTAATTATTTCATCAATACTGAGATATTGATTATATAAGCATAGGACCAGTGCGAATGTGTAACCATTGTTGCTACGTTAAATATGCAATTGTGTTTACACTGTATTACTCAGTATCACATTATTGCATATTCGCATAATATTTTAAGTTATGCAAAAAATTGTGAAGAAATAGACGAAGGTAATGATTGTAAAGATGAACTATGTTTGGCCTACGGTACGTATGTGAAACATGGACGTTAAGAAAGGAGAATATCGGGAAAGTGGAATCATTCGAAATATGACTATTGAGCAGAATGCAAAAGATCAAATGAACTGACGAAATTGCGAACGAAGAAGTGCTAAATAGATTGGGTTGATATAAAAAGACAATTAATAAATATCATATTGAATAGAAAGAAGAACTGGATCGATCATTTTCCGAGAGGGAGTGATTCACAAGTCATAACCTCACCAGTATTAAATGATTCAGTAGTTATTACACTTTTAGCATGAAATGATTCACTAGTCATAACACATCTAGTATGAAACGATTCATTCATGACACATCTAGTATTAAATTATTCACTAGTCATAGCACATCTAGTGTTATATGATTCACTAGTCATAAGACATCAAGTGTTAAATGATTCACAAGTCATAAGACATCTAGTGTTATATAATTCACAAGTCATAACACATTTAGTATTAAATGACTCACTAATCATTGCATATCAAGTGTTATATGATTCACTAGTCATAACACATCTAGTATTAAATGATACACAAGTCATAAGACATCTAGTGTTAAATAATTTACAAGTCATAAGACATCTAGTATTATATGATTCACTAGTCCTAACACATCTAGTATTAAATGATTCACTAGTCATTACACACACTCTCTCTCTTAGTGCACTGCCTTCTGGCAGGTCCATGGTACATAACGCCTCCACTCTTCTCGGTCTTCCGCCTTCCTCTTCATTTCCACATATGAGTGGGTCTTTAAATCATCTAACATACCTAATCTCGGACTGCCTCTGCCTCTTTTGCCTTCCATTCTACCTTCTATGACCTCTTTTAATAGACCTTCCCCCTTGGAATGTGTCCTATCCATCTCTGCTTCCTATTTCTTAATACATTTATCAACTGTCTATCTGTGCCAACTCTCTCCAGGACTTCCTCATTTGTAACCTTTTGAGTCCAGCCAATCCTCTCCATTCTTCTCCAAATCTACATTTCCAGTGCCTCCAGTTTCCTAATATCTTTCTTTCTTAAGGTCCATGTCACATTGAGGTCCTTTCTTAAAGTCCAGTCATTACACATCTAGTGTTAAATGATTCACTAGTCATAACACATCTAGCAATAAATGATTCACTGGTCATAACACATCTAGTATTAAGTGATTCACACGTCATAGGACATATAGTATTAAGTGATTCACAAAGTCATAACGCATCTAGCAATATATGATTCACTAGTCATAACACATCAAGTTTGAAACGATTCACTCTTGACACATCTAGTATTAAATGATTCATTAGTCATAGCACATCTAGTGTTATATGATTCACTAGTCATAAGACATCTAGCATTAAATGATTCACTAGTCATAACACATCTAGTGTTAAATAGGTAGCCTAGATCCAACGTATGTAGCATGGCCTAGTCCTAGATCACTTCTAGCACTAATCAATCACAGTACAAGCTAGGCCTACTTGTAAACAGTATATCATAACTAGTACTAGTTAGCGTGGCTACTATTAACTAAAATCCTTATCCCGTCTTTCATAAAGTAGGTCTAATTTAGTGGTCACCATAAACTAGTTACAAATAGGCCCAAACTAATCTCAACACATCTAATATAGGCCTCAACTAGTTTTAACTAATGTAGAACAAATAAGTCCTAACATAGGCCTAATTAAATTAGTTATACTATATTCAGGGGCAGATCCAGAATTTGTTTAGGGATGGCCAGAGACAAAAAAATGTTTCGACCAAATTTTTAATCAGAATATATTGCTGGTTAGTTTCTATAATATCTCATTGGACCTCCCCCCCCTCCCCCCCCCCCTCATCATTGGATTCGCACACAGGCTAGAGGTAATATTAACTTTTAAATCCTTTTTGCTAGAATTTTTCTTAATTTTAAACAAATTCACAGAGATTTCGGGTTGCATAGCACCTTGCCCACTGTATCCACCACTGACTATATTCCTAAATCATTACTTGTGACGTAGAGTGCTAAGTTTTCAACACATCTAGCAAAAACTACTTCGAATCCCATCATAGTGTATAATTTAATAATAATGAAGTTGTTATTTATTTAACTTGTTCTATTATTTATGGTAGGCCTATACTTATTATTATTCTCTGTATAGAATAATTGGTTCGTGAATTGCAACTAGGCCTAATCAAGTAAAGAATGCTGAAACATATTCAGAGGACTCATTAGTGTTCGCATACTATAAAGTTCAACATGCGGAAGTCTTTAAGACTATGAGGATTTAACTGCGAGACTGCGAGTGTGATAGTGATTCTGTCAGCAACAGATTCAAACAAATAACTAAAGCTATTAGTTTAAAGCACACGAAATAATGCTTATGTTAATAATAATTTAACATTCCCGCTAGTTTCACCTACAAAAGAGCTTAATGGGAACTTGGTGGAACGCTAAAGTCTTAAAAGATAAGGAAACTCTTGGGATCGTTGAGTAAAAATATATTAAAAGCTGATGTCACATGCGTTGCCACCGCTTGCATTTTACAATTGCACCACTGTCGATAAAGCGAAGGATAAAACAAATATTTGCATTCGAAGGGGTTGACCCAAAGTGAGAATGCAGTGGACATGAAGAGTTTCAGAGGATAATTACTGCCACTGCACAGGCTACATTGCAATAGCCTATATCGGCGTGCAGTTGAATTCTAGCGAGGTAGGATGTAGGCAAGTATTCGACAAATTAAGTCTAGTAGCCTACTGTTCAGGATGCCCTTTCGAGAAATTTATCGAAGAAAATATTCAACTTGTCCAGGATGTGATGCAAAAAATCGACGATTAAGCATCGTGAAGATTCGTATAGTTTATAGTCTTAATTGTCTTTTGGCACAGCCATCAGATTTCTAGATATAGACGTATTGGGTTACAACACGGTGATACAACGCGCAAAAATGGGTTCCACGAATGTTGACGGCTGAATTGAAACAATTAAGTTGATTTTAAACTTTAAAAGAATTCAAAATATTACTAGTGTAACAGTGAGTAGCCTTTCTACTTCGGACTGATTTTCTGGATTTTTGAATTTGCACTGTTTTTGGACCTACTTCTTGCTCGCCGTCTTGATTTTGTCTCAATAGTGCTCGATGTTGTCATTGATGACTATAACACTCTAATTGTTGTTATTATTATTACTATTATTTGGAACTACAAAATTGCTCGCTCAAGAGAATTCTGACAAACTGCAATATTACAGATTATTTCTCACATGCAGCCAGACATGGGCTCATTCAATGAGGGATGGGGGGGGGGGCAGCCCCGTAGCGTGGGTATGGCCTATGTGAGGGCCTGAAGAATAGCAAGGGAGAGAATATGTTAAGGGGTTAGTTCCGCCACGAAGCGATAGATGGGGATGCAGTTCTGCAAAATTCGACGAGGGCCAGAAGGGGATTTAGGGGAGAGTCGTAATTAAGCTACCAATTTTAATAAGTTTAACAAAGGTCGCCATTCGCGAAAAATTGACTAAACAATAATTATCACAGTATTTTTGAAATTTTTAAATTCTGCGATCAGGAGGACCCATCGAGAGGGAGCAGGGAGGCCGGCTCCCTGGTGCCCCCCTCCCCACGCTATGGGGCCGAGGGGGTTGCAGGGAATATCTCCACAGAATCTTGACTATAGGTGAACATTAATGCTAATGCCCACCCCCAGAAATCGAAAGTTTACTACGGGGGCATTACCCTTAGCAATGATCGAGTTGGGGGGAGAATTAGCCTTCGTCAATAGTAAATTCTGGTAAGCCTACTTAATTCAAGTTTTTGGACTATATTATACACTAGAGATGTGAACCTGTTTTAGAACAAATGTATGTTAAACCCGTTTTTTGTTTTAAAGGAACGAATAAAAGACAAAACAAAACAAAACATTTTGGTTGAAAATTTATTTTTTGTTTATTATTTCTTTATTTATAGGCCTAAATTTTTTGTAACGTTTGTATATTTGTTATTTTGCAAGTCGTGGCTTTTGCAAATAACTAATTATCGTTAGGCCTATATAGACCTATAAAATAGTATCGCAGTAGCCTATGTCAGTCCGACTGCACTTTTAGTCACATTTACTAATAATCTATGGAGCATTAGCCTGTTGACAAATTTCATATTTATTTAAAAATTTACCATACTTAAGATCGTTACAAATTGTCAAGTATTTCTAATTTTTAACTCCTAGTTATTAGAAACATACAGTGACGCAATTCTTTCAGCTGTCCGAAGACCTACGACGCTATAGGCCTATGTAGGCCTAACCGTTATCTTAGTCAAACAATTGTCGGTGTTAGGTTGAACACTGGCCGTTACAATATGTTGTTCATTTCGTTCATTTAGCACTTTCACAATAAAGAGGAATAGACTCACAAATGACAAAGTCATGATACTGGTTTATATAGAATTGAATATGACATTTTTGGCTGATCGTGACAGAGGTGCTAACTGAGCCAAATGATGCATCCATGCAGGTTACCCAATAGATGAACTTAAAAATAGTGATAGTTAGGCCTAGCTTATATGTCACTAATTCAGCCAGAAGCAGATCAAAAAGAAAGTGCAGCTCAAACAACTGAACAATTCGATGTGGATTCAGAATTCAGTAGAAACGTAGAAGACTCGAATTACGATTCAGGAGAAGAAAATTTGAAAGAAGAGTCCGACAGCGATGAATTCAATGATGACTATGAATCGCTTAAAGTTCCATCAGTTTCAGAGAATCAAAGTAGAATGTATTCGAAAGTTTTCATTTATGCTACTGTGAGAGTATCTGTACTCTTTGGTAGCCAGTGGGAATGTAGGAGTGTCGGAGTGTGTAAGATTCCTATAGAAATTGCAATAAAACATCGAGCAATATTGAGACAAAATCAAGCCGGCGAGCAAAAAGAAGGTCCAAAAACTATGCAAATTTCAAAATCTAGAAAATCTGTTCAGAGATATAGAAAGTGAATTAAATAAAAGGAGGCTTAGGCGCTGGTAGCAACTCATGGACGCAGGATAGAAAAGTGCTATGAAAAAGATAGGTTTTCAACTGTTTATTGAACTGTTCATAGTTTCATAGTAAAGCAAAGGCCGATGTGATTCAAACGAAGACTTCCGAAGATTAAAATAATGAAGTTTTTGAACATTTCAAGAGTTTCTGAACGATATTGAAACACTTTAGTAGGACATATATCGTCACATCTATCGAATATATCGTCATAACAAAAACTTATTTGAAACGAATTTCTCTTAATTGGATATATATTTTTTATATTAAGTTAAAAAAATGCAAACAAATTATATTTCAAATCTCTCAAAGGATATTCCCCGTTCTTTAGTTTCCGGATTTCTGAAATTTGTATACCCAAACGCGCAACAATGCATTATCTTAAAACCGTTACAGGCCCAATATCATGAAGCAAATCTGAAATTTCAGAAATTACTATTGTAGACTATATAGGCCTACATATGACAATGGGGCTTTGTTTACCCTCACGAGTGAATGGAGCATGCAGGAATTCAAGTCGCTCTTGTTACAAAATCTGGTATCGCTGAAACAACAGTCATGCTATGTCTACTTATTTTAAAGATCTTTGATAATGCTTGTTTACTTGTGTTTATTCTTCAGCCAGTGCAAAGACTTTAAAATAGAATTCACAGGACTGTTTACGCGGAAAATGAAATAAGACACCTAACTAATTTAACATATGGTATTAATAGACATGAAAGATATTTGCCCACTTTTAGACACCTGCCGGCATTGGCATCCATATTGGATTACGGTTGTTGATTTTTAGTATTACGTATGTATAGATATATATGCATATAAAAAACAAAATTTCCATGTACGTATATTGCAATTTGTAAAAAACGCACACGATTTATGAGTAATATACACAGACAGTGTACCTATGTGCCTCATGAAGTCATATGAACTTACGTATGAAATATATGAGCTCCGATCTTACCGGTACGCCGTACTTTGTAGATTCGTTATGTAGCTGGATTCTATAGTTGAAGACTTAAATTAATTATACTCGTTCAGTAAGTCTTGAGGACCTGCAACACTAGTCTAGTCGTAGTTTAATGCTTCAATACACAAAGACTGTAAAGGATTCAAATACAAACGTTAAGTCTTAAACAATAGGCTAGTGCAAAAGGCCAAAACTTTCAATATTTTTTGTATACAGATCTATGCATATTCCAATAATTTGACTCTGTTTTGAGAAATTTGACCTTAATCTGCATTACGAAAATGGCAGATATGGCAGACGTTTTGCAATTACTAATATCATCAAACCATTAAAGCTTGCCAACAATAGGCCTATCTTATATTTCGATTGCTAATTAAATACATAAGTACAAAATAGAACAGAAACACGTACATCGTGCGGACAGACTTTTGTTCCCGTTTCCTTAATTCCACTCATGGAGTCCAAATTTCTGCCATTTCTGCCATTTTTGCCATTTCTGCCAATTAGCCTGTCCCATGCACTAATTGGCAGAAATGGCAGAAATGCTAAAATTACGTGTAACAAAGCTTTCAAGAACCATCATATCCATTACCAGTTCATTAACCTGTAAGAAAGAGCCCATTTCCATATTCCAGACACAATTTTATACCAAATTAAGATGAAAAACTACTTAAAGATACATATATAGCCGTGTATCATATAGAGTTTTCTGCATCAAAATGGCGGCTTTGTAATGTAAACAAAAATGACGTGTTCAAGAAACCTCTCTATACGACTCTATGCTCGTTTGTTTACTTAAATCAAAAATTAATTCAATTTGGGTATTTTAAGAGTCTTTAATTGTTTTTATAAAGATTATAATTATATGAGTAACAAGTTTTCATTAGAATTGCAATTCTCTTAGCATGTCACTAATGTATATCCTTTATTTTCAGTTGTATTATTAAGGTTGTCATAGGAACGATAATATAAGGAATGTAGCAAATTAATTTACAGTTCAATATTATGAAAAAGTAAACACACATTATAGTGAAATGATCAACTACGTTGATATCTATCACTTTTTAATACCACATGTTTAAACCGTTAAGCAATTTAGTCCATTTTCCGTATAACCAGTCCAGTGAATGTCCGAGATTTTACTCTCAGATCAGCGCGGCTGGGATTCGAACCCACAAAGGGTCAATTCACCTTAGGATCTCTCAATTAAAACTTCACGATATTACCCCTACGCTATTGAGACATTCATGTCTGAATGTCTCTATAACGTAATGGTTACAGGTGTTGATAACGTCATGATGTTTTAAATGACAAATCCTGAGTTGAATTGAACCCTAGTTGTTTCGAATCACAGTCGCGCTGATCTGAGAGTAAAATCACGGACATTCACTGAACTGATTACACGGAAAATGGACAAAATTTCTTAATGGTTTAAAGATGTGATACTAAATGTGATTGATATCAACATAATTAATCGTTTCACTATAATGTTTGTTATTATTCTTATTATTATTATTTTTTAAAATTATTTTTTTACCCCGGTGTAAAGAACCTGGGGTTTGATAAAAACGATTCAAGCAATATGTGCTGAATCCCCGCCCGGCTACTCGAGGTCATCAATCGGCTTAAAAGAATTGTTGAAGCAATGGTTATTATTATTATTAATATTATTAAAATGATAGACACCAGTAGGTCTTTGATCTGTTTTATATATATATATATATATATATATATATATATATATGTATATATATATATATAGAGAGAGAGAGAGAGAGAGAGAGAGAGAGAAGATACATTGTCAGGGGCTCTACAAGAGTGATGCTAACACTTTTAACACTTAAGCTCTTTACCACTTGACAATGCTAGCACCTCTTGAATCTCTGCAAGTCAGACCTTTAATTCTCTAATCTTTGTTGAATATTTTATAGTCCTTTTTTATTTCATTTTATATTATGTTTTATATCTAGAGAATAAAGATAGTATTTGACTTTTCTTAGCACTTGCTAAGTATTATACCTTTAATTGGACTTGGATAGTTAGTACTGCAATAGCGCTCGATTCAGAGATAGGACTATGCGAGAGTTCTAGATTGATATACTGGTAATTGATTAACATATAGGCCCTACCTCTTGTCGTTCAGTTTTAATATGAAGCTGTGGAACTATTTATCGCTGCTGCGACTTGTGTACTTAAACTACATTAACTTCATAAGAATAGTTTTCTGTTTGTTTTAATAGCATTTCTTCGAATGTTATTTTTTATTGTAGATAAAGTACTGGTCATATGTACCAGGAAATCTGCATATGTTGACAATTTAATTATGTATCTGCTGAGAAATTCACAGTGTGTGCTGTGTCGATTAGGTATTTATGGCAGATCTTACGGTGGAAAATTTTTCACACCAAGAGTTATTTGTTCAAATTCAGTTCAGAACTGTGTCAATCCTTGCAAGAAAAATGCACCATTGTATCCAGGATCATCTCGTAAATGCCATGGAAACACTGTGCACTGCTATTCAACAAGTCAGTCTAATTTACAAGCAGATGCTAATAATGTTAATCCTGATGTGAAGCAGGTGATTGTAGAGAAATCATTGAGCAGTCTGGAGTCCAATGCACAGAGTGACGTAATGGCTGAGCTTATTCTAGAGGATTTTAAGCACAATGGTGTGAACATTAAAAATGATCTCAAACCTGAAAGCACATTAGCAAACGGAGTCCTACCAGATATAAAAGTTAAATTAAAAGATGACATTAAAATTACGGAACAGGTAATAGAAAAATCTCTGTAGAAAGAAGCACAGTTGAAATCTCATACTCAATCACAACATTCAAGATTCAACGTCGTTGGAATTCAAATGTTGCCGAAATCACTGCACGAGCAGGTGTTCCGAGACTTTCACTCTCAGGAGAAAAAACTAAATTCAAGTTCTACTGGCAGAGGTCTACTAAATGATTCTAACGCTCATTCAACCTGTGATTCGTCTGTCAAGAGTGTAGCGTCACCTGATAGATGGTGTAGCTATGCTGATTCATCACAGAACTCGTCTAGAACACAGTCTGAGCACGATACCTCTGTAAAGCTGAAGCAGCAGAAGATTAAGGATCATCTCAAACAACATGGCCTGGCTGGAAAGAAGACGGCGGAGGTGGAGGACATTAATCTTGATCTTCCTCTTCTACATGGAAACAACACTGACGAGCATTTCAGATATCTCGCTGAGAAACAGGTTGAGTCTGATACGACTCTGTGTCTTCTTAACAAATAATTAATTAATTAATTATCTATTTATATTATCTATTATTTGGTTGGAGCCGGTGGTGATTTCGGTAAGATGCTTGACCGCGGAAAAGTATGTGAGGGTTCAAATCCTGGGCTCGCCTATCACTGAGATCGCTTTCGAGTGAGAAAACTGACGTTAACGTTAGTTTGTACACTATAACGTAGTGAATTTAACATCTACTAAATCAAATTTGAATTCTGCACTCAAAAGTAAAAACACGCATTATAGTGAATGATCAACTATGTTGATATCTATCACTTTTAAAACCACATATTTAATCCATTAGGCAATTTAGACCATTTTCCGTATAACCAGTCCAGTGAATGTCCGAGATTTTACTCTCAGATCAGCGCTGCCGGGATTCGAACCCACGAGGGTTCAAATCACCGCGGGATTTGTCATTTAAAACTTCATGACGTTACCCCTACGCTATTTAGACATTCTACTACAAGCAATGCATAGTGCATACATGTGCACGCTACTGTGTATGAGCAAAATAAATGTTGGATTGACTTGTAGCACAATGCAGCACAGTCGTTTCTTATTTTTCCTTTAAATTTACATGCTAGATGTATGACAATTTGATATAATTTTAAAAGAATTTTCATATAATATATTTTAATCTATTTTTAGTGGGTTTAACGTCAAGATCAGAAGTCTAAAGGTCTTCTCTTCAAGACGTCGAACCGACCATCGCCGTGGTTGCTCAATTGACCGACCAACCCAAGCAATGACCTATAGACTATTCCAGTTTGACCTTCACTTTCAAATTCGAAATTAATGTATTTTTTCGAAACTTCAAGTTCAACAAAAAATAAAAAATGAACTATGCATCCAACACAAGGGGCTACACAATCATATTAACATTTACTACTATCAGTTTGTAAACAAAGAAAAGCTTAGCAGAAACTCAACCGTCATCGCCTGAAATATAGCAGACGTGGAGTAGGCCTAAGCTTTCACTCCTGGTTCGGGTCACCATATCATTTCGTCCCGAGAATCGCATTACGGAAGAGAATCTACGATAAAAGCAAGGGGTCGGCCCATGAGCTAACAGATAGAAGTCGAACGAAGATAGGCCATTCGAGATGCCGCCCCTCGGTTCCTCCTGACAAGCGGTTCCTGAAACATTCCATTCAGACCTAACGAATAAGCTGCTATCTCGAAACAATTCCGTTCTACACAACATCCTACAACAACGTGACGACGTGGATTGAGTCCCCACTCCCGATTCGGGCCGGGCTGCCAAACCCGATGTCCCGGGTTCTCAGCACCCAATATTGAGGAAGAGTAATAAGTTCCCCTCGCTGTAACACGGGAGGCCTAGCCAGCCTCATGCTCAAACCAAAAAAAAAGAATTTAAACCCTGTTCGTCACACTTAATATGTAATAAAAATGACTGGAGGGACAAGGCAATATATAATATGCGCAAGGGCGCATCCAGGAATTTTTAAGGTGGGCCTAATTTTTTTGAGAGTACACATTTTTTGCTTACGACCCGCCTTCTTCGGAACATGTGACGCCACCAGGCAAATTGCTGTGGAGGAGGGCTTAAAATGTTTTCACTACTGCGCTTGGCTGACAGAGTGAGATTTGCTGATCTTACCCCTCCCCCCACTCAGAGAAAAAAGTGAAGGGGAAACCTTAAATGCTTAAATTCCAAAATTTGCTTCGGAAAAAGTAGGTTAATTTTTTCAACTCTGAAGATACTCTGCGAATCTGGATGAATTGCAAAAGCGATCTTAGTTTGGCGGTAGGGAGGGCTTAAGTCCCTCCAAGCCAATGCTGTTTCCACCACTGCTCGTGAACAGATTTCACATTTTTACTTACACCATTTTCCCCCTAATACAATGGTTAAAGTGAAAATTGAGTGCTAGTGAAACGGTCAACAGTTTTTGACCCCCCCCCCCTTCCATTATACAGGGCTCTTAGTATATTAAATATGGGTCCATAGTGGGGCCCATATTTTACAAAAATTGAGCTAATGGAACTGAGTTCCCTCTCGTACCACCCCCCCCCCACCTAACCACTACCCTTACAAACATATTTACACATCGAAATTGCCATAGAAACAATGAAAATATAGTTTAATTTTTATATCGGCGGGCCTAAGGGGCCCCACCCCCCTGGATCCGCCACTTAATACTTAATTAATTTATAGTTTAGTACAGAGAGTTTAGTACCTCTTGGATTGATAGCTCTAATCAGGAGTATTCAGTGACAAACCGCCTAGAGAATCCAAAGTTTATGGTCGTTGCTCAAAATGGTCTCTAGCTCGACTTGTAGAGCACAAGTTTACATGCAATTTTTAGCATATTTGTAGAATTTGCCATGGAATTGTCTCAGAATGTTACACTACATATAGATATCTGACACAGAAGTTATAGACATATAACCACTATTATAAACGGAAAGATATTCTCGCCGATAGCAATCTCTACCATTTGACTTTATCCGCGAGATAACTACCAATCGGCTTTTTGCATACTATGAAACTTCTCTATTATCACCTTTATCTTGTCACTGGGAGTCAGACGGTGGGATTGATAAATTTCACCACTCAGAGAAAAGAATCTCTCAACTTGAGGTCTGTTTAAACCTCGAACTCGAGCAAGACTTTTCGGCTCTGGCGAGAGAAATGAAATTTCACAAAGCGCAGAAATCCCCAGGGTGGTTATTCTTAAACCTGCGCCGGCAACTATTGGAGAGACAACGAAAAGGCAACGATTACTAATAATCATGGAGTGGAAAAGGAGGAAATAAAGAAAACTAAAAAACCAGCAACCAAGAAAAGAAACTATGTAGCACATGCGGTTTGTCATGTGTATAACTATACGGAATAGAAAAAGTAAGTCATACCTCTCTGTCTATCTGGCGTTTGTATTTTAATAGCACCAAATATACATGTAGAGTTCTGGCATCTACTACTATGTTGTATTATATTGCACGGAAATCCAACAATGACCCCTTCTGTAGGTGTGTCACACATGATTTGTACAGGTAGGCCCAGTACTGCATTATTATCATTATTGATTTCTAACTCATTCTTTATATAGACTTTCACTAGAACCGGATTTTCATGGCCAGGTACAAGAGTATTTTGATAAACGTATGATCTAAATATAGGTTGAGTTCTGCCCAGCCGCACTAAGGCGACATCCATCGACTCATGGGTCACATCGTTGTCTCTGAATATGGCGTGCTCGACCAGGTAGTTGTGATTATTAGGTCCTTCATGAATTCTACACCAACCTCCTTCCTGCTTGTTGTGTCCGCAGACAAAAGCGAAAAAATCAGGTAAGTCTGAAAAAAATAGCAGAAATATCAGTCCCTCATCAGAAGCCCACATAATTGTATTATCTACTTTTTGCTTAAATTATTGGACAAATCCGGCAAAAGAGTTAGGACCTCCTGCTTAAGAATCGGTCAGGCTATTTCTCAGACTCATTCGTATGTGATGATAATAAATATTAATAAATAAATAAAGGTTTAACGTCCGTGTCCTCATCCAGGGATGATGTCAGAGACGTCCCCAACAGCACACATCACTACAGATCAATTCACCCAGACCAATCTGCGAAAGAAATGTGCTGAGGAGAAGTAAGGTCCTAAACGAAAGCCAGTCCGGTGATCAAAAATGGTCAAGGTAGATTGATTATCTCTATGGTGGGAAAGTGGTAAGTTTTAAGCTTGCTAGAGAAAGTTGAAAGAGAAAAACAAGAGCGAAGATTAGCAGGTAAGGAGTTCCAGATTGTGGGTGCTGCGTAAGAAAATGAACGTCTGCCCAATGACGTGAGAATATTTGGAACTGAGAGAAGCTTGGCATCGGTGGAGCGAAATGCCCGTGAGGGACGACAGGGATGAAGAATTTCAGATAAGTAAGAAGGCTTGCCAAATCGCAGAGTTTTGAAAGTTAATAGAGCTATTTAATATTTTATGCGTTGATTAACAGGGAGCCAATGAAGACTGCGAAGTAGAGAAAGAGAGAGAAATTGAAGTCGAGAGGACTTACAAACAACACGTGCAAGAGAATTTTGGACGTGCTGCAAATGATTGAGAGAAGAATTAGGCAACCCATGTAATAATGAATTACAGTAGTCGAGCTTTGAATGAACTATAGAATTAGCAAGAATAGTGGCTGAATTTCTAGTAAGGGATGAAAGTATTTGCCTAATCTGACGAATCTGAAAGAAAGAAGCTCGACAAACAGAAGAGATATGGGACTTAAAGTCAAGGTTTTCATCAAATATGACTCCAAGGTTTTGGCGGATCGAGAAGGTGAAAGAGCAAGATTCTGAAAATTAACAGAGCTATAGGTAATTTTACTTCTTTGCAAAGGAGTGCCGAGTAAAAGGTATTCAGTTTTGGAAGGATTAACAACAAGACGGTTAGCACAAAACCGGGAATAAACCTTGTCTAGAATGGATGAGAGATGAGCCAGTTTTTCATCAGAATCATGATTAGAAAAGGAAATAAATGATGACATATTCTTCTTTCATTCCTCAATATATTTTTCACATTGTCACGCAACTATTTCCACATTTTCAGAATAAGACATTTTGGTGATGTTAATGATGAAACTTTACGCAAACATAATAAGAATATACGTCAAATTCTGTGATTGAAAATGCAAAAATCACGCAAACTACGAGTCCAACAGGCTAAGGTGACGTTTAACGTCAGATTCATGCTCAAGTAGCATGTCAGCAACTGGTAGAGCACTGGACAAAAGTCCTTCACCTACTGATCCGCTGTCGAACAATTTATCAATAAGCTACCGGCTCGCACAATCTATATTGTGAAATAATTTGAGGAAATAAAATTACTTCGCAAAATAAAGAGTGATGCGAAAGATTTTTCTTTGTACCAATTTAAAGAAAGGACTAAAATAAGAGATTGTCCTTTAATAGATCTTAATGGATACAACTATTTATCTCCGAGCGGTGGTTGACCAATAGAAGACAGAGATTGTGCATAGAGGAGAAGTTTTCTAAATGGGCTAATGCTAAAAGTGGTGTGCCACAGGGATCCGTACTGGGCCCTCTAATATTTAGGTCTATATTAGAAGCTATACGAATGATATATTATGATGAAATTCTATCTTCATTTGATAAATTTACAGATCCTTAAAAAATTGAAAATGTTGGTACCAATTTTTTGATTGTAGAATGCTAGAAAATGATGCAGTAAAATACAAACTTGTTCTATTGGCTGCCGGATGGAGGTCGTATTGATCAATGTAGGGTCATGTATTTAGGCAACAAAGTGTTAATACTGATTGGGTTCTAAGCCACGCAATACTAAAGTCGCTAATAGTGAGAAAGATTTAGATGCATCAGTTGATAATTCGCTAAGTACGGGTGCATCAGTTTATAATTCGCTAACTACGGAGAACACGTTAATAGGCCTAACTAATCGTTTAATTAAAATTGCCTATATTTCGTAGATGTGCGCATTTTCGCACACGGGTGCATCTATGGTTTTGAAAATGTTAAAGTAATGTAAACATTGAAAGAAAATCAACTGAGATAGGCATAACACTGAACGGATTAATTTAACAATATAACTCTAACTGTAATCGGGAACGTAGAGATTTACGATTGCACCAATCTTGGTCACAGTGCTGTTCTCTATGACGCTACCAGGCTGGGCTGTTCTCTTAACATTGATCTCCTGAGCAAGTCCTATCAAGACAATCTGATCTTCAGATAAATTCAGTAACTGTGACATTGATCTTTTCATAGATTCCTCGTCCACAGAAGGGTTGATCATATACTCTATGGTCACATGACTCCTGCCGAAAGATACGCTGGATACGACAGAGTTAACACTGTCAGAAACAACAATGAATATCAAATAACTAGAATCAAAATTATTTCTCTCATTTTCTAGTGTTGCAGGTGCAATGTATAGCTCAATACTCGCATTCTGCTTTCGCGCTACAAAAAGAACATTTTATTAACAAGTTAATATTTTTGTATTATTATAGTTTGTGCAAGATGTTTGTCTGTATTATATTTATGATATCTGACACTGTTTTTGTATGAATAAAACATCACTCTATCTCTGTCTCTCTCTGTCTGTCTGTCAGTCTCTGTCTCTCTCTCTCTCTCTCCACTCTCTCTCTCTCTCTCTGTCTAGTAAGCAAATGGAAGATCCAAAGCGGAGCAAATTCCGAAATCTAGAAAACTAGTGCAGATAAATTTATCTATGTTAAATATTCTATGAACTTCACACTTACCTGGATTCTAGAAATATTGAGCATTGCATTTTAAAACATTCTTCCATAGTAAATGTCTGACGAGTGTCACCTTGTGATACAGTTTTACCAGCGCACTGCTCCAGTGAATTTGCTCCACTACTGTTATTTCCCAGTGCTACAGTTTCACCAAGACATGGCTCCGGTGGATTTATTGGATGAGTGTTATCATCCAGTGCTGCAACATCCCCCTCTTCTTTTTGTGAAGATATGCATACAGTGTCGCCAGTGTTCACCGGAATTGAGGCAGGCGAAGAAGATTTTGAGCTAATGGAGTCTGTATCGGAACAGTCGCTGTAGGACACAGTGTCCATTTCAAAGTCAGGATGAGGAAAGACTTTCTGGCAAAGCATCGAAGGTCTGAACTGCGTGGACCAGTGAAACCCGAGTCGAGCAAGATACCACATCTGAAAGTATTTTAAAGTCAACAGTTGCACACTTATTGAAATGCCGTAAATGACGCTCATCATGCTTGTCATCATCCATCTTATCATACTTATCATCTTATCATACTTATCATTTTATCATGTTTATCATCTTATTATGTTTATCATCTTATCATACTTATGATCTTATCATGTTTATCGTCTTATTATGTTTATCATCTTATCATGTTTATCATCTTATCATGTTTATCATCTTATCATGTTTATCATCTTATCATGTTTATCATCTTATCATGCTGATCATCTTATCATGTTTATCATCTTATCATGTTTATCATCTTATCATGTTTATCATCTTATCATGTTTATCATCTTATTATGTTTATCATATAAAAAATAAGACAACAGTAAACCACCTGAGAAGCTATACTTTTCTCAAGCTATAGGCTACATATGGTATGGATAAGGCATTGACTATTTGAAGGGATTAACTTGTTAAAAACATTGATTAACATCTAAGGAGTGCTCTTACGGAGCGAGAAAGCAGACTTTGGGTATGAATATTAATGTACCATGAACCTGCCACTTGGCAGTGCACTGAAGAGAGATACCACTGAAGATGGCAAGAGAGATCGGAATATATGCTTGTAAGCTAAGAATCGAGGATCAGCCATTAAATAGAACATTGGAGAGAGAGCGCGAGAAAGAGAGAGAGAGAGAGAGAGAGAGAGGGTGAGAAAGAAAGAAAGAGAGGGATCATAGATAATCTTCAACATATGCAAAGTTATATCTAACCGATGACACTGGTCGATACGTAGATAGAGAGACATATAACCAAACCTTCGAATTTATATGGACGTCCTCATCAGATCTAGGTTCAATAATTTCATTTCTGAAACCATCTACATCGCCTTCTATATTGATGTCGCTTGGAGAGATTATAGATATATCTTGGCTGGTTGTTCCTGTAGCACCAGATTCATTGGTATCTCTAAAAAATATATACATGTATATATTTAGGTAAAAATATATATACATGTATATACATGTGTATACATATATTATATATATATATATATATATATATATATATATATATATATATATATATACATAATAAAGGTTGACTGCAGTTAACTGGAAGCCAAGTCAAGGAAAAAGGAGGCGAGGCAGACCTAGAAGTACTTGGCTAAGTATGATCAACAAAGATTTCAGAGCATTAAACATGTCCTGAGAAGACGCTGTAAAGACTGCTGATGATAGAAACGAATGAAGGAATGTGGCCGCCGTATGTTCTGTAATGGATAGGCTAAATGATATGGCTTTGAGATATGGCATGAAGATTAATATAAAAAAGACGAAGGTTATGAGTGTCCAATAATAAAGGTGAAGCTAATATCACAATAAATGGTACGAAATTGGACCAGGTAAGGAGTTTCAAATATTTGGGTCATACTATAACCCATGACGGGAAAAGTGAGACGGAAATATGCAGTAGGATTGCACAAGCAAAAGCGCCATTTGGTAGTAGAAAAGAAACTATTAACAAAAAGTCTGAAGAGAGACACAAAGATAAAGATAGTGAAAACTTTGGTTTGGACCACGCTATTGTATGGATGTGAAACATGGACCTTAAGGAAGATATTAGGAAACTGGAGGCATTGCAAATGTGGGTTTGGAGAAGAATGGAGTGGATAAGTTGGACTCAAAAGTAAAAAAATGAGGAAGTTCTGGAGAGAGTTGGCACAAATAGACAGTTGATAAATGCACTAAGAAATAGGAAGAAGAGTTATATATGACACATTCTAAGGGGGGAAGGTCTATTAAAAGAGGTCATAGAAGGTAGAATGGAAGGAAAGAGAAGTTGGGGCAGGCCGAGATTAGGTATGTTAGATGATTTAAAGATCCGCTAATATGTGGAAATGAAGAGGAAGGCGGATTACAGAGAAGAGTGGACGCGTTATATACCATGGACCTGCCAATAGGTAGTGCACTAAGAGAGAGATGTTCTGTACAGAACGCAAAGAACTGACGGTGATGATGATATATAAATATTTATAAATAATAAAGGTTTCACGTCCTTTTGTTATTTGTTACGTATATATATATATATATATATATATATATATATATATATATATATATATATATATATATATATATATATATTTAAATATATATATATGTAGTCCAGAAGAAATGAAACTATTTTGAAGGCCAATAACTTTGGCAATTTTTATCCAAACGTCCTTCTTGATACATTAACTTAAAGGTAATTCAATTTTCTATTAACTTGCTATATATCTAAGAGATACTATTACACATGTTTGAGAAATTATCATTAGTCGCCCATATGTCATTTTCATGTCATATGATCGCCTGTATGAAAGTAAACCTGCGAAGGTTTATTGAGCCGTAGAACTGGACACCTAACAGCCCCCTCCCCTGATTTGAACTCGATTTACTATTCGATCGTTTACTTTTATCTTCAGCAATTAGTCTATCGTGAACCAATTCACGTCGTTGAACATTTGAAACGAGTCATTGTCCTCCTTTGGGCTAAGATCAGTCTGACACTCGGAGACTCGGCAATTGAGCAGTAGTCCCAGCGGGTGAGTGCATTACTCGGGCACATGGTGGACACATTGAATATTTGTTTAATTAATTATCAATTCATTTAGGACATTGATAGAAACTGCAATGCGCTTTTTGAAATAGTTAAGGCCTAATGCTAGTCTTGAATTCTTGATTTTAAGATTTTGAGTTTTTACGCAATTTCATTGAAAATGACATATCGGCGACTAATGATAATTTTTCAAACATGTGTAATAGTATCTCTTAGATGTTTAGCAAATTGATAGAAAAGTGAATTGTCTTTAATTTAATGCATCGAGTAAGCTAAAATTTGTCAAAGTTATTAGCCTTCAAAATAGTTTCATTTTTTCAGGACCACCCTGTGCATATATATACTGTATATATATATATATTATATATATATATATATATATATATATATATATATATATATATATATACTGTATATACCGTATATATATATATATACTGTATATACCGTATATATATATATATATACTGTATATACCGTATATATATATATATACTGTATATACCGTATATATATATATATATATATATATATATATATATATATATATATATATATATATATATATACATATGGTATATAGGTAATATATCTTAAGCTTCATTATATTTTAACAATTATACATTGATTACCTTCCACATTTGATAATCTTCGACTGTTAAATCTCTGGCTGTGAGGTCGTAAGATGTACATGTAGACTGAGTCACATCGCTCTCCTTCACCTCATGTTCGCCACTAGACCAAGTGGTGAACCAGTTCATCGCTGGCTCTCCATTCATATACGAGTACAACTTGTCAGTGTCGAAGTTTTCGATGAGACAATTCTCAAGATCTGTCAACCTGTGCCATCTGTAGCCGCAATGGGTTACTTCAAATACAGGATAGAGTAGACTGTTACTATATTGATGACCAGCTTTAAGAAATAAAATCGTCGGTTTGTATTCTTCAGCACTCGGATGACCTTTCTGTATAGCCTTCTTTCCTACAGACACATCTTTAATGTGAATGTTTATTGGTCCATTCATGATATGCCTTTCAAATATGATATCTAGCATAACTTTATCTGAAGGACATACTTGTTCAAGATTAATGACATTTTTTCTAAAATGATCATTTTGTGGTTTAATACAAAGTGGTAAACAGAAGGAAGGCATAAAGAAAGAAGGCAAATAGTCAAGTTTGTGAAAACACAGGAGACAGTTTATCATGCTGCTCAACCACTGAGTTACTTGCGAGTTTGTCATAGCTACAAGCCTAACTGATTTAGTCCAGATTTGTTTTCTCTTATTTCTTATTTTAGCAGCCAAGCAAAACATCAGCATCGTCTTCAGGACATGAGACGAGACGCTGTAAAGTTCGTGTATAAGAGCCTTTTCACTTAAGTATTTGCAGATCTTGAAGGCTAATTTTATTGTCTCAGGACACTCGCGAATGATCTCTCTGTCAGCTATAGCGTGTGAGATGCGCGCATATGAAGATCTTTCTGGAAGCCACGGATGCGTTTTGTTCGGCCGATCAAACACTAGGACAAAAGGCTCGCTGCGAGACGTCCCTGAGATTTGCTCAATGGATAGAGATGATCTTTCAACGTTGAAATGAAGAACAGGAGCAATGTGGATAGATATTTCAGGATAAACTTTTCCTACAACGCTCAGTTTTATCGTAAATTGGAGCTTCTGAGGTTGACAGACATAACAGAAATCCTTATAGTGAAAGCTCATTTCAAAGTAATGTTCGTCTTTCCAAAAATCCTTATTCTTTAGCACTTCCTTCAAGTGCTTCTCAAACGTGCATTTCAATTCCGAAGTTCTCATCAACCTGTGCTGATCACGGTACCTGTTAACATCTTCGATGTCGCCTGCGGGTGTCGACTGTATAATCTCATATGAGCAAATCCAGGAGGACATTCTGGTGTCACTAGCATTTCACACATTTGTGAAAACTCCTCTAATTCTATATTAAAGTCATATTCGTTACAAAACCCTATCTTTGTATTTTCATATCCACTACCTACTAAGTAAGCATTGCCTTTAAAAGTAGGTTTCGATGAATTTGAAAATGAAACGAGCCTCTTCATAAACGCCAGGATCTCATTAGTTATCTCAGAAGAGATGTCGTTACTTTCGGTGAAAAGTAGTTTAAATTCTTCGTTGGCGTAACTGAAAGCATTTATCATAGCTATAGTTTCAGACAAAATTGAGGGCTTTATAGAAAGTAACTCGAATGAAAATGGGTAGCCAGGTTGAGAATTGTAGTTGAGGAGAACAGAGAGTAACTTATTCTTTACATCATTAGCAACTTTGACAGACGCTTCATCGTTCGTTTTCATTTTTTCTTCTAAGATAAGGGTCTCCTGTCGCAGTTCGAAATGAGTTTTACAGAATACATTTTCCACTTCCATGCCATCATTCAAACTTAGATGATCAGAGTCGGCCTCATTTAAGCATCCCCTCTCTTTCCCATCCTTTCTTTTCAATACAACTCTTTCAACAAAATTTCTCAAGCTGAGAGACAGGGGCGGATCCACTAATTGTTTAAGGGGGCCCGAAATTTTTTTGGAGAGTGTAGGCCTACACATTTTTTGCGTATGCGCTGCCTTTTTCGGGACATGTGACGCAAGCAGAAAAAATGCTGTCTGGGGGGTTCAAAATGTTTCAGCATTTTGCGCTGGGCTCATAGGGAGAGAGA
This sequence comes from Enchytraeus crypticus, assembly GCA_905160935.1. Taxonomy (NCBI): domain Eukaryota; kingdom Metazoa; phylum Annelida; class Clitellata; order Enchytraeida; family Enchytraeidae; genus Enchytraeus; species Enchytraeus crypticus. Next base: position 17,166 of record CAJHZI010000218.1, on the reverse strand, counting down.
CATATGTTTATTTCGACAACAAACATTAGTGTGAAGTCAAATACATACAAAGTGTACAAAAAGAGAAACAAAAGTGCAAGATTACAACTTAATCAATGATGCACAATTAAAACAATCCCAATATCATTGAATCGGTCCCTAGTGAGAGCATTGCTCTATCAGTAGAAGCGTAACGGTATGACAAATGACATTATTACTTTGTACAATCCTAATGAGTCGAATATTGTAGGTCCAGAAGAACTTGATACAGATAAAACCCATATTATAGTTTTCGATGATGTTATGAGTGAGGATCAAAAAGTTATGACAGATTACTTTTGTAGAGTAGACATAACAATGTAAATGCATTTTATTTATGTCAAAGCTTGTATCAGTTGAAGAAAAATGGAATACGTCAAAATGCTAATATATTTATTTTGTTTCATCAAGATAAAAAGACATTGAAATATTTCTATGTTACACATATTTCTGGTGACATGGGGTTAGAGGAATTTGAAAAACTTTGTTATAGTGCATGGTCTAAAAAGCACGGTTACATTGTTATCAATCTTTGGGAACCTACTGAATGTGGTCAATATCTCTTAAATTATGATACATTATATGTTCCTAATAAATACAAAGAGTTGCATAAATTACATAGAAATACATAAAAGTACATAGAAGTACATAGAAATACATAAAAGTACATAGAAATACATAAAATGTATAATTATATATTTTAACATGTATAAATATGCTGACCTAAGGTCAGATCTTTACTGATTTTAAATCAGTAAATATGCTGACCTGAGGTCAGATCTTTTCTATCTTTTTAAATAAAAGATATAAAATATGATGGCGAAATTTGATCCTAAAATGTGTAGTAAGATTAAGAATGAGGTTAAGGAAATGTTCCGAGATGAAAAAGTTGGAAAGCAACAAACATATGAGACTCAATCAGAATTATTCCAACCAATCATAAATGCTACAAAAGAATCTATGTCGGATCAAAATAATATTTTAGCAATTCAGAATAATGACCAAAGAATATCTTTAAGACAAGCAATACAAGACATGTCAGGTCTTACAGACGTATTTTCAGAACCGAAGGAATCTACTCCAATTACTCCAAGAGTTAATTTAAATAAAGACTTTAATGAAACGGATATAAAAAATTTACAGGACTTAAGCTTACCACTTCCAGGTGAGGTGTTTCATAACATTGGTGAAATACCTGAAATTCTAAAGGAAGTTACAACAAAAATAAAAAGTTTAGCACAAGAATTTCGAGATGATCTAAGAAGTCAGATATAGAGAAAGAGATGTATCAATCACAAAGGAATACTTTAGATAAATATAAGAAAAGGTTAAAGTATATTCAGGAAAGTAAACAAGTAGTTGGTGAGGGGAAAAAGAAAAGGAAACTTGTTAAGAAGAAATGCGGAAGAGGGAGACCTAAAACAAACTATGCACTAGTATATAATGATGCAAATGATATACTTCGAAAATTAGAAGAATATATTGCATCATGTCATGCTGGTAATAATGGAGTTTATAATACCATTATTACTATTTTAGATGAATAATTGAACAATAAAATTATCTGTAAGGATACCCACGATCAAATCTTAAAAAGTAATAACCTATAGTTCCGAATCAGTCTGTCGAAGACAGCTAGCAACTTCGTAGCTAGTAAATCAAATGGCAAACTAACATTGACCAGTCATACAACTGATTTTACCACAATTCTAAATCCACCAATATATCTTAATACATGCAAAAGATATGAAGCAGCATTTTTATCACTATACACTTATAACGCTATACCAAATATTACAGAAACTAATGATAAGTTTACATACTCTACAGATAAGGTTGGTAGTTGGAAAACTATTACATTTGATAAAGGTGCTTACTCGTTGGATGGAATTAATGTGAAAATACATCGAGAAATGCAGCTATCAGAACAAAGTTCTGATCCAGAGATTGTACTTGACTTTTACAAACCAACTTTTAAAACAATACTTGTCATATCTAATGAAAACTATATGGTTTATTTTGGAGTGGAAAATTCAATAGCAAAAATTTGAGGGTTTACAAATGAAAAGTTAGGTGTAGGTACTCATCAATCACCAAACGTTATAGATATAGAAAAAGTAAACTCAATACTGGTACACTGTGATATCATTATTGGTACTTATGTTAATGGTTCTAGATCAAATGTTATATATAACGTTACACAAAGAGTTAGTCCAGGGTATAAAGTAACAGAGAGACCAAGTCCTGAATTAATATTTCTTTCAGTTGTAGGAAGACCTGATATACAAAGTATTAGGATCTGGTTGACAGATCAGGATATTGAACCTATTGACCTAATGGGAGAAGAAATTACTATTGATATACTGATTAGAGAAAAGTTTTAATATAAATGCTTCATCGAAGATGAAGATTTTTTATATCCTTCTAAATAAAGATATATAAATATGCTTCATCGAAGATGAAGATCTTTACTGATTTTAAATCGTTAAATATGATAAAAAAAGAAGAATCAAATGTACACCCCTTCGGGGGTCCAGAACAAACTTCTGTACACATCCAAAGGAAAAATGGTGTATGGTTCTGGCTTTGTATGGGACATCCTGAAAGGGATTGGTCGTTATATATTTCAAAATAAGGATTTGATTGCTAAACCAATGTTAAGGCTGTAGGAGAAGTAGAAGGTTTGGCTCTTACAGAAGGAAGTAAAGCTTTAATTAATAAACTCTCTACTGATAAGAAGAAGGAGTTAGATCCTAGTTCACAACAAATATTGGAAAGATTGACGCTGGGTAGTGGTATTAAAAGATTTTAATTCAAAACCATAGATTTCGTATAAAGAGATTTTAAACTAGTAAATGCAGACTGAAATAGATAACGATGCACTTATATTACAAAGTGAAGTACTTGTTGATAACAGTATTGAAAGAAAAGATTTTAAAACTTTCATTCCTCAAAGTAAAGCTGATTTTAATAACTTTGGGCATACAATTGAAATTAGAACTCCGGCTAGTGATGCTTATTATATTCCTTCTCAAACTTATATTGAGGTAAAGGGGCAGCTTGTTAGAAACGACAACAATAATCCTTTTGCCGCTGATGCACAAATAGCTTTAATTAATAATGCTGTAATGTATATGTTTTCAAGTATTGAGTACAGATTAGGTGGGCAAATAATGGAAACATTAAATTTTCCTGGACAAAATACATCAATGTTGGGTTATCTAATTTATCCAGATGATTTTAACAGTAGTTCAGGTCTGAAACAGTGTTGGAGTAAAGATACATCTTCAAGTGCAGATTGTAACGAAATTAATGCATCTGTGGGTGCGCCTGGAGCAGGTTATAGACCTACTAAAAATGTTAATTTTAATCAGGGTTTTGATGTGCGCAGGAAACTTCTTATGAGTTCTGATCCCAGAGGAAACTTTTCATTCATTATACCTTTTACTTACATTTTTGGGTTCTCAGAATATGACAAGGTCTTATATAATATGGAACATATTTTGAAATTCACAAGAGGTAATGATGATTTACCAATATATAGACCAAATGCTGTTCCTAATGGCAAATTATTATTGAATGATATTAGATGGGTTATTCCGCAAGTAATACCGTCTCCAGTTAAACGAACTCAACTGTTAGAATTAGTGAAACATAAAGCACTTATTCCATTGCATTTTTTCCGCAAGAAGTGATGAACATACTACTGTAATTCAAAATGTTCGTAGCTTTAACTGGATGTTAAATAGTTCAGCAGGTGTGGAAAAACCCAGATGGATAATACTTTCCTTTCAAACTGATAAGATTCGTACCCAAGAACAAAATCCAGCCATATTTGATCATGTTAATTTAAGCTCAGCCTGTGTTAAGTTGAATGGGGACAGATATCCATCAGACTATATAGATATAGATTACGCAAAGAATGATTACGCGAAACTTTATGAAAAGGCTGAAAATTTCAAGAAAGATTATTAAGGAATAAATAATTTAATAGGAGGTAATCAAATAAATTTACTTAGTTACAAGGAGTTATATCCTATTATAGTATTTGATGTAAAACACCAGAGTGAACAAGTAAGATCCAACGTAATGAGCATTAGTCTAGAACTAAAATTTGAACAGCCTATACCTGCAGAAACTCATCTACATGCGATAATAATATCAGATAGATTATTTAGATTAACATCTGATGGACAGACACCAAGGATGGAAAGTTATTAAGTTATAAATGTATTGCTTAAAATGTAGAGCAGCAACAGATTCAATAAATATACAAGAAAGAATTTCTAAAAATGACAGAAAAATGTTAATTTCTATATGTACAGTATGTGGTAAGAAAAAATGTAAATTCATCGCAAACAAAAGCGGTCAAGGCGTATTTAATGACGTTCTATCAAATATCGGAAATACCGTTGGTGAATTACATTTACCGACAAATCAAGGAGAATATGTAAATAATGGGTCCTTTAATAATCAAAATAAGTATTCTTATTGCGGTCCTGGTACTAAGTACACACAGAGAATCGAGAAGGGTATAAGGGTATTAATGAGTTAGATAAAATGTGTAAGTTACATGATCAATTTTATACAGATAATACGGATACAGCTAGTAGAAATATTAGCAATGAAGCTTTAGCACATAGGGCCTATGAAATTTCTAATGATCCTAAATTTGACAGTACTCAAAGAAACATGGCAAAATTAGTATATCATATTATGAAGAACAAAGCAAGATTTGGCCTTGGTATAAATTCAAAAAACTTAAAGAAGGGGTCTTAACTGACCCCTTTGAACAACTGGCTGAAGAATTACATAAACCTGTTAGAAGGAAGTTAGAAAGGAGAAAAGTAGAAGTTTATGCTGTGGATGATATTTGGGGTGCAGATTTAGTCGATATGCAGGAATGGAGTAAGGTAAATAAGGGTTATAAATACATGTTAAATGTTATTGACGTATATTCAAAATATGTATGGAGTAAACCTTTGAAAGATAAAAAGTGTGATACTGTGACTGAAGCGTTTAAAAGTATGGTGAGGGATTCAGGCAGGTGTCCTAGGCATATATGGGTGGATCAAGGTAAAGAATTGTATAATAAAAATATGGATCAGTGGCTAGAAGAAAACAATATGAATAGATATTCTACTTATGGAGAGCATAAATTGTGTGTAGTTGAAAGATTTAATAGAACGTTAAAAGAAAAGATGTGGAAAAGATTTACAGCAGAAAATACTAGAAACTGGGTTGATCAGCTGGATAGATTAATTAGTGATTATAATAATACGGTTCATAGCACTACCGGTATGACTCCTGTTAAGTGTAGTAAATTAACTAGTGTTGAAACGAAACCATTTACTGAAAAGAGTTTATCACCAACTTTAAATTTTGGTTTTACTAAAGTAAGAATTAGTCGAATAAAAGGGATCTTCGAGAAAGGTCCGAAGCTATATACGTTATACATGAAGTAAAACGGACAAGTCCTAGAACTTACATTTTAAAAAATATGCTAGGTGAGGTATTGGAAGGTAGTTTTTATGAACAAGAATTACAAAAAACTAATCAAGAAATCTATAGAATAGAGGAAGTACTGAAAAAGAAGAAAATTAATGGTATTGAACATGCTTTGGTTAAATGGATGGGCTATAATGCTAAGTTTAATGAGTGGATACCTGTTCAGAATTTAAAGTTTAATTGGCTGAAAATTAGTAAAGTTTTAGTTATCAAACATCAATTCTGTGATACATTCTCAATAAATGACTGAACTATATGAGAAGCTACCAGGAAGTAGCAATCTTAATTAAATTAACTAAAGCATACCATCTAATACTATTAGATTTCTGTTAATAAAGTTTCGATCGGTGTATATTATTACAATGTAAATAATATATTATTATAGTAATAGAAACAATAACACCAGGCAGTTCCTCTAGAGAGAGAGACAGAGATAAGTAATCAGGAATGGTAGAGCGCTTATAACTTAATGAGAAACAGATGCCTTCAATTAGCGATTGTCTATATATATATATAAGTGCTCATTTTCCGACTAATTTTGAGTCGCATTTTGAGTTTTAGAAAATTTTTGAGTTTTAGAAAATTTTTGAGTAAATCGTTGAGAAGGTCTAATGTCTAGAAACTTTAACTTGCGTCGTAGGGTTGTTAACTATAATGAAAACATTGAAGATGCTGGTAACCGATTAATGTATTTATTAGCTGGTAGACATTACGTAGAAAAAACAGTAATTACTGAAAGAATAATGAATAACCTTAGTAGTTTCAGTTTACCTCAAATTCAGGCTGCAATTGAAAAAACCGAGAATACTCTTACAGTCGCTGAAACACTAATGGAGGTCTTGAAAAATCTTTAAAAGCGAAGGAAACACAGCAGGCGTTGGAACCCAAAGATTGGGTGGCAGCAAAGAAGAATGAACAAAAGGATCAAAGAAAGAAAGAGTTGGATACAAAAATGAATATAAACCAGAAGTGGGATCTACCTCACAATCCGGACGAGGACATGGATTTAATTGATCCATAAGGTAACGTCTATTATCTTTTTATAGTGAACAAAGCGAGTGAGGCAAAAGAAGATAAATGAATTGCTATAAAAAAGAGGTCGTTCTAGAAATGCAAAAGTAGTAGCGTAATCCCCTTTAGTATACTATTAATGGAGTTAATAAAGATTTTCGGTTTGATCAGAAAGAAATGAAAACATATGAACAGAATAAAGTAGGGTTATCTCCTTTATATACCAAGAGTGTTGTGATGGATGATGGTATTCACATTAGACGTATTGTATTTTAATGTTGGTATAAAATATTGTTCTAAAAATATAGCACTGATAGTATGTGTGCTCCAGGATCGCTACAATAAATAGTGGTAATAAGTTATGGTTTGTATAGTTTAGTAGTATACTAAGGAGGATTACGCTACTACTTTGTATTTCTGGAACGATTTTTATAGTAGTTTATTTAGTACTTTTGGTGAGCGAACGGGGAGAGAGTGAGACAAAAGTATTAAATAAATTGCTATAAAATGAGGTCGTTCTAGAAATGCAAAGTGGTAGCGTAATCTTCCTTAGTATACTACTTCTATCTAGCTAGTCGCCGATATGGTAAGGGAAAATGCTTCTATCAGAATAGTTTGCCAGTTCTTGAGTAAAAAAGATTTATATAGGATACTAAAATTATATACATTTCTAGCCGCTTTTATGGAATCGGGTACACTATTCCATATTTGAACACTAGAAAAAGTAATCGAGTTAAAAATTTTAACATTGCAATGAAAATACAAATAGTTAGTTTGTGATAGTCTAGTCTCATACTCATGATTGGCAGTTCTGTTGATAAATATTCTTTATTAATATTGGAAGCAGTCCTATTGCTAGCAGATTGAATACATTTGTATACTAGTTTACCAATTGCTAATTTAAATAACAAATTAACAATTAGGGCGAGTGTATTCGTGTATCTTACCTCCCCCCTCCTCCACTCATACTCGTACTAAAGTGAGAGGACAACCTAAAATGCCTAAAATCCTACAGTTGTGTAGAATAAAAGTATGTTAATTATTTAACCCCTGAAGAAACTCAGCGGATCTGGACCTATTGGAAAAGCGACCTAATTTTGGCGGAAGGTGGGCGCTTGAGCCCCTCGATCCCAGCTAAGACTGTTTGCACCACTGCTCCGGGGAAGAGTTCACATTTTTACTTACATCATTTTTCCCTTTTGCAGCGGTTAAAGTGAAAATTGAGAGCTACTGAAATGGTGAACTTTCTTCGGGCCCCCTTCCATTATATGTGCCCCTACAATTCGAGGTAGTGGGACTGTTCGAGTTCCCTCTCGTACCCCCTCCCCAACCCCCTAAAGCCCCTAAAACATATTTATACTTAGAAATTACCATAGAAACAATAGAAATATTGTTTTAACATTTTTATCGTCGGGCTTAAGGGAGGAGGGCGGGCCCATGGGCCCCCTGGATCCAGCACTGTTGAGAGACGATAGGCTACTTGACAAATTTCTCAAGTCCAAAACATAATTTACGCTTAGGCAATTTGTGCAGCACTCTGTTATGCAGTAGCAATAAGTAGCCTAGTTTTACTTGAAAGATATGAAATTATTTTAATTTTTTAATCACTAGCACTGCAAAGAAATAGTTATATGATTATGGTCGCCTAAAAAGAAAACAAAAATAATCTATAAGCATATACATGTATTAATTATTTCTCAAACAATTAATTTTTGTGTTGCATAAGAAAAGGAACGTCTGCCCAATGGCGTGAGAATATTTAGAACAAAGAGAAATTTGACATCGGTGGAACGAAGTGCACATTAGGGACGATAGGGGGACGAAGAATTTCAGATAGCCTACGTCAACGTAACAAGTTAAGGCTTGAAAATTATCCGAGTTCTGAAAGTTAACAGATCGAGCTATTTTATATTATAGGCCTAGGCCTATGCGTTGATTAAACAGGGATCCAGTGAAGATTGCGAACTTGAGATCGAGTGAGATTGAAGTCTAGGGGACTTGCCAACAACATGTGTGAAACTCGCTTGAACTCTTCAACAACTAATACATGTAGAATGTCTTAAGAGCGTAGGGCTAACGTCATGAAGTTTTCAGATAGCCTACGTCTACATAACAAGTTAAGGCTTGCTAATACCTAGCTAGTAAGGAGATTACACACAAGCAACTGCAGAGGGTCCGTGAAAATCATGCCTTCCCTATATCACTAGACTTGTCTAATCCTCCTCCAAAGTGACTCAAATCTCGATACCCTGTTTGGGAGATGCTGCAGCAATGTGATCCCTTGGAGTCTCTGACCCAGTGGAGATTAGAGTGGTCAATCGCTGATGCTAGAAACCACCTTCAGGATCCGTCTCAAGCGCTACCAGGAATGAATCTCTGCAGAGGAAGTTGGTGCCATTTGAATCGTTTCCGTTCGGGTCATGGTAGATGCAGAGAAAGTGAGTTTCGCTGGGGAATTTGTGATTCATAGCTTTGCGACTGCGGCCAATCTCAAAGCATGAAACATATCGTTGAGGAGAGCCCTCTAACCTGTCTACCGGGTAGTCTGTCTACGCTAAGTTGCCTTACAAGTGAAGCAACTATCTGGATTAACGCATACGTTAAATAAATAAATAAAATAAGTTTTAAAGGACAGATCCTGAGGTGAATTGAACCCTCGTAGATTCGAATCCCAGCAGCGCTGATCTGAGAGTAAACTCTCGGACATTCACTGGACTGGTTATTTTAAACATTTGACATTAAAAAGTGATTGATGTAAACACTGTTGATCATTTCACTATGGTGCGTGTTTAGTCCTACTGTTACTTTAACTTTAATTATTTTATTTATGCAATTAAAGTACAACAAACTCCTTAATTGCTACGAAATTTAGGGGAGAGCGGGGCAAGTTGATACGAGGATGTAGGTTGACACAAGTGGCGTAAAAGTGCAATTTTTAATTTCTTTCTTACAGGAGGCCGTCTACCTTTAGTCCCAGTAGCCTATTTCTGCTTCTTCGCACATTTCCGTCAGAAAATTAAATACGAGGTTTAGCCAAAAATTATGAAGAAAATGTTTTTATTCACTCAAATAAAATAATCAGGGATGTCTTCATAAGCTTGTATAATCAATACGTTAAGCAAAATTAGTAATCTTTTTATATTAAAGTAAGCCTAGTTATACAGTGCATGGACTATGCTGTTACCGTTAGATCCTAATCTACTAATAAATGCCAATGTGCTATTATTTTTTTTGATACACGAGTGTGGAAGGGGCTAGTTGATGCATCTTGCGTGGGGCAAGTTGATACATGTATCAACATGACACTTTTAAGTAAAAAAACAAGAAGAAGTGGATAACGATATTGAGTGTTAAATGTGGACACATTATGCTTGTACAAATAAAAATCAGCACTTCATTTGTCCAAATTGCAAGTCTTATGATGCTGTACAGAAGCAGAATTTAAAAAATCAATTTCACGATGACAAATTCTTATGTGGTAACACGTAGATGTACGGTATGAGAAAGAAGCCATAGATTTAAGCAGTTTTCTCTAACTACCGACTTTTCTGAATAATATATATATATAGCTTTAAGTATCACTATCTTGCGACAATTCAATCAACTAATGGTATGTGTATCAACTTGCCCCTCGTCAGTATCAACTTACCCCCCTATGGGGCAGGATGATACAATTTTGGTTATGGTATTTGAAGTCAATTTACTGCTATCAGAACGGTTATGCATTGGATGTATCACTGAAATATATTGCTAAAATAATATATACATATAGATTGGATTGTTCATGTCCTGATATATGATTGTAATATTTGCAAAACGTTAAAATAGTATCAACTTGCCCCGCTCTCCCCTAAAGTGTAATCTTTGATATCATAACATATACATGTACATGTAACTTCATACTAATGAAGTGGTTTGTTATTTAACTTGTTCTATTGTTTATAGGAGGCCTATACTTTTTATTCTCTTTATAGAATAAATGGTTCGTGAATTGCAACTAGGCTAAGGCTTTGAGGATTTAACTGTGAGACTGCGAGATAGTGATAATGATTGTCAGCAACAGATTCAAACAAGTAACTAAAGTTATTTCTATAAAGCACAAGAAATACTGCTTAGGGGAAGGTGGGGCAAAGCGGATCAATTTTCAGAAAAACATGTATTTTTTGGCATGGATGAGAATAACATCACCGAATTAGGTTCTTTAATTAGCTTGATTATTGACCTCCACAAAGGTACTGTTGCAGTTCTATAGCTCCAGCATGTCCAGAGAAAATTTACATTTAATGACACAACCCTAACTGATCCACTTTGCCCCAACGCCGGGGCAAAGTGGATCAACCCTATGGGGGAAGGTGGATCAGTTTCGTTCCGGAGGCTTTTATTCCTGTCTCGTCTTCATTGTAAATGTCAGTAGGTGTCAGACGGTGGGATTGCTATATTTCGCCTCGCAGAGCAAAGAATCTCTCAACCTAAGGTCTGTTTAGAGCTCTAGCAAGACTTGTCGGTTCTGGCAAGCGAAATGAAATTTTTTGGATGGCGCTTTAATAATCCTTTAGGCCCTAACTCATCATTTTTTCAGGTGTCATAAAAAGTTCCAAATGGAATCAAGTATCTCTCACAAGCATCCCTTAAAGAGGCACCATTGAATTTGACCTGCTTAATATCTTCCTTCAAATCAGCCTCAGACCACGAACCTTAGTGTTTTGCTTGCAATTCCTTACCGTCTACGAAAAGCAGTGAAAATGTTACTTACGTAAGTTTAAATGGACTCGTGATTAGTCATGAAAGCTTATACATAGAATTTATTTAAACAAATATTTTTCTTTGACGTAGAAAAGCAACAAACTTTATTAAATCTGAACTGAAGAGTATAGTTGCTCATACTGATCCACTTTGCCCCATAATACCCTACCCCAAAAACTTATCGCATAACTTAAAACTATAGAATTTATCAAAAGTTACTTCGCTCCTCGAATATAGCTCATATGTTGTTGTCAATCGAATATAAGTACAACATATAGTAGATACAAGTGCCTCTGCTAGCATAATTTGACTGATTCTTAAAATATTTAAGCAATTAATATAAAAATACATATTTAAGAGTATTTATTTCACTTGCAGACATTTTTAGTTGAATTGTTTACATAAACATGTAACCGGAATGAGCTGATATTATGATCCTTAAATGCGAGCCACAGCGTTAACCACTTGCATAGAAATTGACTTGATCCGCTTGCCCCGCTATCCACTTTGCCCCGCCTTCCGCCAAATGTTAATAATAAATTAGAGTTCACACTAGTTCCACCCACAAAAGAGCTTAAAGGGAACTGGGTGGAACGCTATATTCTTAAAAGATAAGGGAACGCTTGGGACCGCTGCGCAAAAAATATTATAAGCTTATGTCACATGCGTTCCCACACCTTACATTTTACAATTCCACCACTGTCGATAAAGTGAAGTTTTTAACTATCGAATAGTCAAGTGGGGGAAGTCACTGTGGTTGCTAGGCAACTGTTCTTAATGTGCCTGCTATGCAAAAATATAGATAACAACGAAAAGCGTGCCGTTATTAAATATTTACATTCGAAGGGGTTGACCCAAAGTGAGAATGCTGTGGACATGAAGGGAGCATGAAGTAGTGAGTTTCAGGGGATAATTACTGCCCCTGCACAGGCTACATTGCAATAGCCTATATCGGCGTGCAGTTAAATTCTAGCGAGGAAGGCTATAGGCAATTAATCGACGAATTAAGTCTAGTACCGTTCGGGACGCCCTGTCGAGACCTGTAGACCTATCGAAGAAAATATTCAACTTGTCCAGGATGTGATGCAAATAATCGACGATTAAGCATCATGCAGATACGTATAGTAGGCTAGATAGTCTTAAGTTGTCGTATGGCACAACCATCATATTACTGCACACGTTTTGGGTTACAACAATGTGTGTGCTAAATTGGGTCCACGAATGTTGACGGCTGAACTGAAACAATTAAGTCTGATTTTAAACTTTAAAAGAATTCAAAATAAGTGTAACAGAGAGTAGCCTATTTAATTTGGACTGATTTTCTGGATTTTTGAATTTCGCACTGTTTTTGGACCTTCTTTTTGTTCGCTGGCTTGATTTTGTCTTAATGGTGCTCGATGTTGTCCCTGATGACTGTAGCACTCTAATTATTATTATTATTATTAATATTATTAATATTACTATTATTATTATTATTATTATTATTATTATTTGGAACTACAAAATTTCTCGCTGAAGAGAATTCTGAACAAACTGCAATATTACCGATCATTTCTCAAATGCAGCCAGACATGGGCTTATCCAATGAGGGATGGGGGGCAGCCCCGTAGCGTGGGTATGTCTTATGTGGGGGCCTGAAGAATTGCAAGGGGGGCACATGTTAAGGAGCTAGTTCCGCCGCGAACCGGCAGGTGAGCTGCAGTTCCGCAAATTCGACTAGGGGTAGCAGGGGATTTGGGGGAGCGTCAAGATTAAGCTTCCCTAATAAGTTTAACAAAGGTCGCCATTCTCGAAATATTGACTTAAAAATAATTATCACGGTAATTTTAAAAACAATTCTGTTCTGCAAGCAGGGGAGCCCATCAATTAGCAGGGAGCCGGACCCCTGGGTCCGTACCCCTGCAGCCGGACCCCTGGCCCCTCCACTAGAGATGTGAACTTGTTTTAGAACAAAAGTTTTTTAAACCAGTTTTTTGTTTGTTTTAAAACAATGAATAAAAAACACAAAAAAGCGAAACAAAACATTTTGGTAGAAAATTAAATTTTTGTTAGGCCTAATTATTTCTTTGTTTATAACTTTCTATCAAATTTATTTGTATGTTGCAAGTGGTGGCTTTTGCAAATAACTAATTATCGCTAAATTTAAAATAGTAACGCAGTAGCCTATGACAGTTCGATCGACTTCACTATTAATCACATATGTTAATTTTGAGCTTTAGCCTGTTGACTAATTTCAGATTTATTTTAAAATTGACAATTTGTATCGATTTTAAGAAATGGTAAAGTATTTTTATTTATAGGCCTAAATCCTAGTTACTAAAAACATAGGCCCTACATTGGCGCAATTCTTTCAGCCGTCGATAGACCTATGACGCTATAGGCCTCACTCTCTGTCTCTCTCTCTCTCTCTCTCTCTCTCTCTCTCTCTCTCTCTCTCTCAAGATAACTAGAGTTCAACTGTTAACTGGTAGGTTCAATGCACAAATCACCGCTCAGAGTCTCTGTCACTCTCGTTAATGAGCCCTCAACTGATCAATAATTCTACTAAATCAAAAAACCATAGATTGAAATCAAAACTAATTAGCCTTCTCTACGGAGTCATTTTACTTCTCATGCTATATTTCTCTAACTGTTCAGCTAGGAGTTATTCTTTTGACTGATTCTCTGGATTTCGGAATTTGCACCGTTTTTGGACCTTTTTGTTTTGCTCGCCAGCTTGATTTTTGTCTCAATAGCTCTCGATGTTGTCATTGATGACTGTAGCACTCTAATTGCAATTATTATTAATATTATTATTTTTCGGCACCTGACGTATTTCATTAGGTTTAGGCCCTATATCATTGCAAATTTATGACGTATTTCAATATGTTTACATTATTGTACATGACGTATTTCATTCGGTTTATATTATTGTATATTTAGATGATGTATTTCATTAGGTTTATATTATTGTATATTTACATGATTACATGATGTATTTCATTAGGTTTATGTTATTGTATATTTACAGTCAGTGCAGATTAAAATAAGTGCCATTGTCTTCCTGCCAGAAGGGGGTGGAGCCTATCCTATAGGTCACGTAATCACAGGGCCTAACTCTAGCGGCACGGAGCTCGCGCATTGGTCAGAGACTATGACGTCACTCAGGAAACCCATCACCATGTGGCACAGGCTTAGAAAATAAACATTTAAACTCAAGAACGCTGTGATGATGTCATATCAGCTTTGCTTAACATGAAGTGAAGATATGTCCAAGGCATGGAAATGTTTTAAGCACAAATTACAAGTACTGTATACATATATTTCCATGATTTTAATCAATCATTCAATCAACCAATCAATCTACATCGCCACTGGCTCCAGCCGTGTGACAACCGGAGCGAAATCAAGTTTACAGTGACATAGGTCATCAATTATGTACGAACTGGCAGAATGTATCGTTTAATGATTCTTAAATTTTAGCTTTTCGTGACCTCAAACATATTAATTCTTAAGACATAATAGAGGGAATTTGTGTATTGCAGTTCGAAAGTTCTCTAGGTGTTGCATTTGTTTCAGAAACTGCAATTGCGACTTATGCCACTATTAGAATATATTCGAAGATCTAGTTGATCCTTAGCAATCCTTATTGATACCCAATACAATGAATCTTAGTGATCACGTGGTCTTCGTGGACTTAGTCTTAGTGGTCTTAGTCTTAGTGGTCTTAGTCTTAGTAGTCTTAGTCTTAGTGGTCTTAGTCCTAGTGGACTTAGTCTTAGTGGTCTTAGTCTTAGTGGTCTTAGTCTTAGTGGTCTTAGTCTTAGTGGTCTTAGTCTTAGTGGTCTTAGTCTTAGTGGTCTTAGTCTTAGTGGTCTTAGTCTTAGTGGTCTTAGTCTTAGTGGTCTTAGTCTTAGTGGACTTAGTCTTAGTGGTCTTAGTCTTAGTGGTCTTAGTCTTAGTGGTCTTAGTCTTAGTGGTCTTAGTCTTAGTGGTCTTAGTCTTAGTGGTCTTAGTCTAGTGGACTTAGTCTTAGTGGTCTTAGTCTTCGTGGACTTAGTCTTAGTGGACTTAGTCCTAGTGGACTTAGTCTTAGTAGTCTTAGTCCTAGTGGACTTAGTCTTAGTGGACTTAGTCTCAGTGGTCTTAGTCTTAGTGGACTTAGTCTTAGTGGTCTTAGTCTTCGTGGCCTTAGTCTTAGTGGTCTTAGTCCTAGTGGACTTAGTCTTAGTGGACTTAGTCTTAGTGGACTTAGTCTTAGTGGACTTAGTCTTAGTGGTCTTATTAGTCGAGCGACAGTCCTTAGTGGTCTTACAGTTTTAGTCTGAGACTAGTCATAGTGGGTGCTGCGTCTTAGTGGCTTTAGTCTTAGTGGTCTTAGTCTTAGTGGACTTAGTCTTAGTGGTCTTAGTCTTAGTGGTCTTAGTCTTAGTGGTCTTAGTCTTAGTGGTCTTAGTCTTAGTGGACTTAGTCTTAGTGGTCTTAGTCTTAGTGGACTTAGTGGTCTTAGTCTTAGTGGTCTTAGTCTTAGTGGTCTTAGTCTTAGTGGACTTAGTCTTAGTGGTCTTAGTCTTAGTGGTCTTAGTCTTAGTGGTCTTAGTCTTAGTGGTCTTAGTCTTAGTGGTCTTAGTCTTAGTGGACTTAGTCTTAGTGGTCTTAGTCTTAGTGGTCTTAGTCTTAGTGGTCTTAGTCTTAGTGGTCTTAGTCTTAGTGGTCTTAGTCTTAGTGGACTTAGTGGTCTTAGTCTTAGTGGTCTTGGTCTTAGTGGTCTTAGTCTTAGTGGACTTAGTCTTAGTGGACTTAGTCTTAGTGGTCTTGGTCTTAGTGGTCTTAGTCTTAGTGGTCTTAGTCTTAGTGGACTTAGTCTTAGTGGACTTAGTCTTAGTGGACTTAGTCTTAGTGGACTTAGTGGTCACGTAGCGTTTGTTTATTTTCCGTGTTGCGCGTAAATGAATGAATACACGAGTCATTTGTCATGGCTCATCGGGTAGTAGATTGCAAGAAAAGTCATTATTCACCGGCTGACGTATCTGGGAATATAAAACGCCTATTGACGTAATGATCACAGAAGGACGTCTGAAATATATCTTGCAATCTCGATTCGTTTTGAATTTGATATAATCTTTCAAATCCTTGAGGCAGCTCTTTATCGGTAGAGCCAGCGAGTAGGATCTGATACCATTCTCAGCTTCTCCTAGGCGACAAATTGCCACGAGTATTCCCACTGCTTTCACCTCCGTCTCATAGTGGCCATCAACAAATCTTATCTCATCAGGCTTTGGTCGTGTTGTCACTAATTTGCCGCTGTCGCCCTCTCTATGGATTGCTTCTGTTAAATAAAGCAAAGACATCAGAATGGATGCTTATCGATTGTGTATTGAAAAAATGTGCCTTAAATAATTAGCAATGGTTCAGAACTTAAGATCATAATGATTAAAAGATCATAATTCAGTTTATCTATTCACTAAATCTACCTCACGCTCAGTTAGAACACTCCATTTACTACAATATGATCATATCACCACTGATAGGTCTTCACTAAACCCTTTAGTTTTGAAAAATGTTACAGACTGAGGTAATTTTCCACGATCTCCCTCAGTTCTTGCTAAGTAATCTGTAATGACTTGAGGTTTTTTCTGTCTGTTATTTTTAAATAGCCAAGACAATTTTAATCGTTTCATTTCGTATAATTTCATACATGACATACACACGTGTTTACAGTTTCCTAGCTTAGACACCCTTTCTGTAGTTTTCGTTATTTCCTTCTTCCGCACCATGGTTAATTGTAATTATTACCTTTTGATAGCGCATCAATTGCAGACGGTGCGGATTTAAGAATAACCTTCCAACTAGAGGCTAATCCAGGGAGGGCCCGACTCCCCCTTAGGTCTTCTGCTTATACATATG
>CAJHZI010000217.1:417500-453888 GCA_905160935.1 Enchytraeus crypticus | reverse complement strand
ATATATATATATATATATATATATATATATATATATATATATATATATATATATATATATCCATGGATAGTTAATGGTTTCAAACCCTATAGATATCCACGGGTAGTTAATGGGTTTAAACCCAATAGCTATGCCTGGGTAGTTTCTGGGTTTAAACACTACAGATATCAATGGGTAGTTACTGGTTTTAAACCCTATAGATATCCATGGGTAGTTACTTTGTTTAAACCCTCTAGATATCCATGGGTAGTTATTGGGTTTTAACCCTGTAGATAAACATGGGTAGTTACTAGTTTTAAACCCGGACACACGGACATACATTATGAAGAAATAACATACAGTAACAGGTTACTAACTTAAATGTCACTTCTTTACCTGTAAGTTAACTGCAATTGTAAATATAAATAATTTCAAACAAGTTTAGCTACATTTATTATAGTCAGTGATTTCAGAGAAATACTAAGAATATCTCTACCTTCTCTTTGAAATTTCTTGCCTTTCTTTATGGCTAAACAGATTTCTAATCTTTCATTTAGACCATTGATTGTTACGACCAGGCTTTAGTTAAGATTGAGTCAGGTTTAAAATTTACACTTATCCAATTAAGAACGTAAATCTAAAGTCTTCTACAATAATTTCAGAACAGGTGATGTACTATAATATTGAATGTAACTGACCTAAATTTAAAAACAGTTTTAAATGGGTCTACGGTGTCAAACAAGTAGACCCCTACTGAAGGATAAAATAAACAAGAATTGATAAAGCAGCTTTGATTAGCAAGTGTAATAAACTGCTTACTTGATTGTACAGAAATAATCTATTCTTATGTTAATGGGTAGAACAATTACTATAATTACTATTACTATAATTACTATATTATTGCTAGAACTATTACTGTTATTCTTATATTACTGCATTATAAACTATTATGCTAATTGCTGCGTGCTTATTTTCTACTTCAAAACATTAAATTTTCTCATTTTACATTTATATTCTTTAATATCTCTCTCACTATCTACATGTATATAGGCCTAATAGGCCTACCTATCTACATTTATCTCTCTCTCTCATTCTCTCTCTCGCTCTCTCTCTCTCTCTCTCTCTCTCTCTTTATCTGTCTTGCGGTCTTGTGATCTTCTAAATGAACGATTCAAGACATACATTCTTAGTCACAAGCAGCGTTTATTTTATCTAACTAGTACACATCGATTAATAAAGTACATTCATCACAAAGGCCTTAACGTTGTAATAAATTATTATACAGCCTGTGTCTCTTAATTAAGTTGCAGCTAAGACTATTTCCAATTGCCTTGCTCACCTTAAAGTAGTCGCCTTTTACAACACTCGCGGTGTTTTACGAGCATAGAGAAATTTGGTCTACAAGGCCATAGCAGTTCTATGACAAAGACTATTTATGAAATGAAATGCGAAAGGTATACAAAAATGAAATATGAAAGGAATATAGGCCTACATAGTATGAAAGATTTAAGCCTTTAAGGTTGGTAGGCCAAACGATTGATGCTTTAATGCTCTAATGATCGGCATGTAAATTAGCACTAAAAGCAGGAACGAATCTAACATCTAATTGGATTTACCATCTAATTTAGTACTGAAGAACACGATATATAATCTGCACTAATAGGTGCACACTAATCAGCTAACATTTCTGAACAAGATATAGAGGGATTTAGATTCCTGGTGTTTATATCGGCTCAATAGCAGCCTAGAAACGCCGCAGTGTTACAGCCTATCAACATTGTTTATGCATCCAGTATGCGACACTGACTATGTAATACTATGTATACTATTAGCTACCGATCGAAATTTATAGAATATTAATTCTGTTACTGGTGTTCAAATGTTACAAACAATGCTAATTTTTCAGTGCAGAAAAGTATAATTAATTCATATGTAATATGCTACATGTACAATTGTAGGAAATATGTAAGCCTATAGTATAGTTGCATACTAATAAATATGTTATCCCTTATTGAATACAATAGCAAGTATTCAATCAACTGATCTTCTCACAAGACATATCATATTCATAGCTATTCAATCAATAAGAATTTAACGTCCGGTTCCTCGTCATAAGGCAATATCATCGGACTTAGAGATTCAATTCTTATCACATTAATATTTAGAGCCGTTCTCGAGTAAGCACCACAACGACCCTAGTTGCATTACACAACTGGGTTAGCCTAGTCGTCATTTAGAATTAATATGCAGTTTTTGGTGTTGAACTTCCATAGTTCTATGAACTATGAAATTGAACTGTCGTTGTTCTAATTAAATCCTATTCATCTATCTATAGCCAATATAACAGCGACATTAACCAGTTCCATACAACGAATAGAACGGGCATACACATCTTACAATAATTACTTATCTCATGTGAACAGGCGCGGATCCAGAAGAGATCAAGGGGCCTGCCCCGGTGCTCCCTTAGAACAGCCGATAAATCTTGTTATCTATACTTTCATTGTGCTCGTGACTATTTGTATAGGCCTATGTAAAGATGTAGGCCTACAGAACAGTAAAAAGGGATGTAAGTAAAAAAGTGCTCAGTTCGGGAGAAGGTGGTGGCGTAAGTAAAAAATGGGGACACTGTCCAAAATATTTCGACCCCACCCCTTTAATAATTCCTGGATCTGTCACAGCTTGTGAGGCTTCATCAATTATATCTTAATCGCTACTCTGTTGAGTCAGTTATCCATTTCACTAATTCCTTGTATGTATATTGATAAATATTCATTAGGTACTCATTTGTCAGAGTTTCAATCCTGACAAATGAGTAGCCTATCAAATCACTAATCAATTATTAACAATTTATAGAAGGCTATTTATTATTACTTTCATTCTCGATAAAAAAAAACATAAAAATCGAAATAGTAACTGTAGCAAAACGGGAAACTACGCAGAAAATTATGTCAAACATCTTGCACGAGTATTACGTATTGCATAACATATACTTCACAAGGACAAATCCTGACAATAACCAAATAATGACTCGGCTATCACACAAAGACATAATTAAACAACTTGGAATAGTAATCAGATTTGTTGGTTCCCAAATAAAAAATGGTAGTGTATCGTTACCATGGAATGAAAAGAATATTCTTTTCATTTACTAGCCACAAATTTATCCAGCGGAGTTTCAGCAAAGAATTATTTACGGCGAATTCGGCTACCCATAAAAATTCTCGGCGGATAATCAACTAAAAGCAATTTTCGGCTAATTCGGCAAGCCGAGGATGGCTGGAGGGTCTACCCGAGAGTTTGTCACCAGTAAACACCATTTTGACCCAAATTGATTGTAAATAAGCAAAAATGATAGAAATTACGTTAATACGATGAAATAGCCAGCTTTTGAAATATACATGGGACTCGATAAGTAGTCATTAAATAAAATTAATTTAATACGAAATTGTGATATACTATAGAATTCGATAGAGCCTTGAGGCCATATAAAAATAATTAATAGTAAACCTATTCCTACTAATACTGCTTTGATAAATTGGTATTAGAACATTCTTACTTTAATACGGTGATATACACTAACGGCAACGACAAAGCATAGAAGCTTGTATGGCGCATGCTGGATACAAAACAGGCGTCGTTAGTTTTCTGCCTGGCTGAGAGTTACAGGCTCATACCTGTTCGTGCTTGTCGTGGCCTCGCGAATACAACGACAAGAGCGCGGTAGGCGTACATAGCAACACACTTAACACGTTCAAATACATGTATATAGCTACAATGCCATCAACGCAAACGATTAGAGATACTTTTGTGACTCTAATTGTACATAAAGGTTACATTAGTCTACGTGTATAAATTAAACATTAGTAAATTAAACATTCGTTGTTTTAATATCTGACAAGATTAAAATAAGATAATCCTAAAATCAGACCTAACCTATATTCAATTAGTATGATATTAATAACTGTATTGGGTCCAGAAAGCACTTAGTGTTTTGCTTAAGATACATTTCGACTACTTTATAGGTTCTGTAAGGTACAATTATCAATCCTTTCCATGGACTATAGGCCCTATGCCTTCTTCCATGGGCAAATGGATATCAATCATAATATAATGCTGATTGACCATGCATGGGCTTTGAAGTCAGGCTACTCGATCGTATTCGAGGAGAACACACTAACCCTTAATTACGCCACTTCCCCCTTTCGAATAAAACTTTGAGCTTTCTTAAAATTTATTGTCTTGTACATGTTAACATGTTATCATTGCTTCTTTGTAGGCCTATATCTATGGATTGTAAATAAATGGAAAATCGATCAACATATGTAGCATATTTATACATGTACAGTTGTACACGTAGGCCTAAATAGCCTGGTAATATACCTACCATACTTGTCGAGCCAAAATATCTAAAGTTTGAATAATTTAAGAGCTAACAATAGTAATAATCAGTCAGTCAATCCATCATAAATTTAAAGAGCAGTTTCTCGATCACTAAAAGGGAATGGCAGGGACGTCTCTTGCAAACTCTACACAAACAGAGCCAAAACACCACACGATGACGACTGAGCATAGGCCTACATGCAAAGACTCAAACAGAAAGCGAGATCAAATTGTTGTAAAATACAGTAAGCAGTAGGAGAACATCGTGAAAATAACAATATTAGATTCTGCTTAACGTGCTGCACTAAAATATTCGTACTGTACTTAAAATATTTACCATAGATCAATTATACGTAGGCCTACTCGTGTAAGACCTAGCATACTTTCACGTTTTGAGCTATCTAACCGTTGTTTCCAGTGTGCTGCACCGCAGATCGAGAATTAGAGCTTCCATCCTTTCACAGGATTGATCGAAGTCTTCATTTCAATCTGTGACAATCACAATGACTTTTAAAGCAAAGTTCGGTGTGCTTCAAACGAAGAAAGGCTTTAACTTGTTTTCCTTGGAGCGGTTCCATATATAGCCCGTTGAAGGACTACCTTAATTTCTATATCTCTTTTCCATCCACTGCAGCACCGTGCAGAAAGCGTTAATCCTTCTTTTTAAATTCCCTTTATCTTTGTAAAGTAAAAGTAAAGTAAACACGCATTATAGTGAATAATCAACTACGTTGACATCTATCACTTTTAAAACCACATGTTTAATCCGTTGGGCAATTTAGACCATTTTCCGTATAACCAGTCCAGTGAATGTCCGAGATTTTACTCTCATGGCCGATCGACCGAGATTCGAACCAACGAGGGTTCCAGTCACCTCAGGATTAACATTGCAATTATGAACATGTTAAGAAGAATCTGAATTAACTGAAGACTATTTTTCTGGATTTTGGAATTTGCACCAATTTAGACCTTCTTTTACTCACTTGCTTTGATTTGTCTCAATATTGCTTGATGTTGTGATCGACGACAGTAACTAGCAAACTAGCTAGGCCTATATATAGTGCAGTTTGTCATAGGCCTACCTTCCACGGTCTATACATGTATGTAGCTATCTCACATTGTTCCGGGTATATTTGTTGAATTTTGATTACAGCTCTTTGATTAATGTGCATGTACACGTTTGGAATTAATCTTTTTCTCTTCATTTAATTCCGATTCTTCTTGAAGTATTCAGCATTGCAATGTTAACTAATCAAGCTTGCTGAATGCCTAAAAATCCACAAAAACATGTAACAACTTCATGAAACATATAGGAAACTTATGTAGCATCAAAATAGTGGCATTTTAATAACAGTATGAAGCATGCGAATTTCTTTATATTATAATATGGAATTATAAATATTAATTAAAAATTATACTGAAGAAGTGTAATGAATTTAATTTGTAATTCCCTCTACTTTGGACTGATTATCTGGATTTTGTCATTTGCACCGTTTTTGGACCTTCCTTTTGATTGCCGACTTGATTTTGTCTCAATAGTGCTCGATGTTGTCATTGATGACAGTAGCACTCTAATTGTTATTATTATTATTATTGAATATTCCACATAAAAGATAGTTAGTGAGTTGGAAGCACATGGAATAACGGGCAAACTTTTAAAGTGGAGAGGTAATTGGTTAAGCAATAGAAAACAAAGGGTGTGTGTCGAGGACGAGTTCTCGGAATGGGCAGCAGTGAAGAGTGGTGTGCCACAGGGCTCTGTTTTAGGACCTCTATTATTTTTAGTTTACATCAATGACATTGACATAGATACTGTATCAAAATTTAGAAAATTCGCAGATGATTCTGAAGTGGCAAATATAGTGAACAACATTGAAGATGCTGAGATGTTTAAGTATGATATAAAATATTACAGAACTGGTCTAGTGATTGGCTAATGGAGTTCAACGCTGAGAAATGTACAAGTAGAGTTATGCATATAGGGAATAATATTAATTTAGAAATTGAGTATACTTTGAACAATATAAAACTAAAATCCACTAACAGTGAGAGAGATTTACGAGTCTTTGTGGATAGCTCTTTTAAATTTAGTGAAAATTGTAATAAAGTTGTAAATAGTGCTAATTGTGTATTAAGAATGATTAAAAGAACAAAATAGCATGTAGAAATAAAGATCTTGTGGTAAGGCTATATAAGGCTCTTGTACGGCCCAAACTTTAATTCTGCGTTCAATACTGCTTAAGAAAGATATCGATAAATTAGAAAAGGTACAAGACTACAAGCCAGAGCAACAAGGCTGGTATTTGACTGTCAAAAACTTAGTTATGAGAATAGATTAAAATTCGTAGGATTAACCTCTTTAAGTGAGAGAAGAACTAGAGGAGATTTAATAGAAGTTTTAAAAATACTCAAAGGCTTCAGCAAAGTTAACCATAGTATTTGGTTTAATTTATCAAACAACAGAAGCACTAGGGGAGATATTTATAAACTTAGTAAATTTTGAAGTAGACTAGATTTAAGGAAATTTTTCTTTAGTCAGAGTTATAAATGCTTGGAATAGTTTACCAAGCGAAGTTGTAGAAGCAGAATCAGTGAATGCGTTTAAAAACAAATATGATAAACAAAGGAACATGTAAATTAGATGCTAGTTGCATGTTCAGTGTGATACATATGTATAAACTTGATATGTTGACATGAAGTTTGTATGTTTTGATTTTTAAAGTAGGACTAATTAAGTATTTTATGATGTACAGATAGGTGAAATTTGACATTTTATATTGAACTATGAGATGTTGTCAATATTAATTGGTATTAGTTAAGAGTCTGATGAGTCTTAAACAAGTATATAATTGTTTCCTGACTCTGTAATGTTATGTTAATATAGTTGACTTTAAACAAGAAACATTGAAACAAGAAGTTGCTACAAGAACTCCATGGTGTTTTTCCGCTGATTGAAAACAAAACAAAAGAAAAGAAAAGCTAAATTTTATTTAATTGCTTAATCCACTTTGATCCTTGTCTAATAATGTCACATGAATCTCGAAAGAGGGTTTGTAGATAGCATCTAATCACTATCTTATCCTTTAGTAGTCATTTTGCTGACTGGTGTGCTTTTGTGTTCGAGCAACAATAAAATTTAAACCGGTATTTAGTAGTCTATATATTTAGTAGTAACAATTGAATTTGAATTATCCGTAATGTGCTGCATTTTCGTCATTCTTTCTTGAGATTATTTTAAATCACGAAATTGGTAATCCTTTTTGAATCCTAAGTCTAGCCTAAGCCTAACCTGGGTATACCTATTTTCAAGCCTCGGTTAACTTAATTATGTTAACGTTTACATTTGCTAAGTAAGTGTAAATTGATAGGTCTCCCACTATTTTTGGAACCCTATCCAATGGTTTTGGCTAAATTGCAGAAACTGAAAAATCTTAATTAGATAAATTTAGTAGCCCCTTCACATATTTCTATCCCGTGCTTTTCGCTTCATACCAATATATATATATATATATATATATATATTATATATATATTATATATATATATATATATATATATATATATATATATTATATAGATATATATATATATATATAGCTTTATTTCACCACTCTGGTAGCAAGACAAGAAACAAATACAATACAATCATACAAGTAAACACAAAAATAACGTTGACAAAAAATCAACGCAAGCATACACTCAATCAATCAACTAAAAATTAACTAAAAATTAATTAAATGATTTCTAGCAATCGTTCAAAGTAGTTTCGCAATAATGACTTCCAGTCAAGTCTCTCAACCTGGAAGCTCTCTGGCAAGATATAGTTATTACTAACGTTCATGCAGTATTTATTAATTAATGGCAATAACTCTCCATTGAAACAATTAAAGTATTTACAAGTATTATCAGAAAGACAATTTTCTCAAAAAATTAAATCTTCTATTTGCAATCTTAAGTTCAATCGGAAATTGACCTGAAAAAAATTGACATTGTGTTTTTATCGAAAGTACGAAATAACTTGCTAAACAATTGAGAATAAGCATTTTCTAGGCTCTGAATCACAGATTTTGACATTTCTATACATTCAGAACCATACACACAATTGGTATGCAATATGATTCAACAAGTGAAATTACTACAGAAGGTGCAGAGGTGCCCCCAATTTTGCTGAAGATAGCGTTAAGTGCCCTAAAAAATTTGTGTTTACGATTTTTTAATATTGATTTTGAAGCTTTTAGAAGACACCAAAATTAATCCCAAATAACGTATTTCATTAACCCACTCTATGCTTCTGTTATCAATTGTCATATTAATGGGCTTAATATTATGTCTAGGACCAATTCCAATGCAGTATGTCTTACTACAATTAACACTTAAACCTACATTAGCTAATGCATGTGTGCTGATATCAATTAGGGACTGTAAATCTTTCACTGTTAATGATAATAATATTAAATCATCCGCATACATAAAGCAATTGCAGCACAGAGAAAGATACGAAACAACCAATTTTGGATTTTTCAAGTTTAACTAGGATATCGTCGACACATACAGCAGACAAAATTGGAGATAAAATGCCGCCCTGTCTAACTCCCGGAGTAACGACAAAACTACTTGATACAGCATCATTACACTAACACGTCAATTTAATTTGTCGTACCAATTTAAAAATAGTTCAATGAGCACTCTTGGTAATTTTCTGTTTATCAATTTGCAGAATAGCATTTTGAAATTAATTTTATCAAATGCTTTTGATACATCTAACGAACAAATATTGACAGTAGAGCTTTTAGTTGTGAAATATTCAATAGTTTTTCTTAAAGAATAAATTGCGTTGCTACATCCCACTTTTTGTTTAAAACCAAATTGACGAACGGATGTCAGGAAATAATTGCCTACGTAACGTAATATATAACTTTCAAATATCTTGGATAGCATGCAACTAATTGTTGTGCCTCTATAATTTTTAATTTTAACATGATCACATTTCCTGTCACCTTTAGGAATCAGGATAATTATCCCCTCCCCAAAAGCAGCAAGAACATACTTTAATGCCACAATTAAGTTAAACAGCATAGTGAGGCAACTGCAAACAATTGGATGTGCATAATGAAGATGTTCACATGTAATATTATCTAATCCAGATGCTTTGCCTTTCTTCAACTTGCTTATAACATCATCAACGTTAGCAACTTCAAATTTTATATCCAAATTATCACCAATATAATTAGAAAATTTGTCTTCAAATTATCACCCAAATCACCTGAATTTTCGTTGTACAACTTTGAAAAAAATTCTGCGAAATTATTAGCAATTACATTACTATCGTTAATATTATTAATTAAGGTGCAACATTTAGACTTGAAGCACCAAAAATAAAATATAGGAATTACTTATCAAATCATCCAGCATCCCAATTCTCGGTCTTCCTCTAACCTTCTATTCTTCCTTCCGTTACCTCTTCTTTTAGACCATTCCCTCTTGATGCCAACCCTATTTAGCACTTCTTCATTTGAAATTTTGTCAATCCACTGATCTTTTCCATTCTTTTCCATAGCCACATTTCGAATGCTTCCAGTTTCCTAATATTCTCCTTTCTTAACGTCCAAGTTTCTCAACTGTCAGTGTCAGTTGTCAGTGTTACTGACAATCGTACAGAAGAATGGTCAACACTAAAGTCTCTATGAGGGCCTCTTTGATTGTCTTCTATCACCAATTCTTGCCCTGATTTAAAGTCTTCTGCTTTTGGCTCTTTAATTTTGTAGTTTAATCCATTATTTCAAGTAACCGATCTTTCTTTTACTTCATATATTCTGTGTAAGGCCAGACTTACTAATTTCCTGTCTGTCCTTACCTTCACAAAACCTCCGCATGCAATCTCCCATTGCAATCACTTGATCTGTAGCCATATCTACTTAGACCAGCTCTTCCAGACTCTCATATATACCTTCTATTTCATCATCTTAGGCATCTAGATGTAGGCATATATATCTGAAAGAAAACTGTATTTACCAGTTCCCTTAATCATCTATATCACTTGTTCACTGAACTGAACAATTTAAATGGCATTGTTCTGCCCCATTAAGCATTACCAATTTGTTTCTACATATTATCCATCACAGATGTATATACTGTATTGAACATTAAACCAATTTATTACAGGTATCTATGAGTTCATATCATTTTTAATCTGTTATTTCATATTTTAGGGTGCAGCTGCAACAAAGAATGCAACTAAAAATAATGTCAATGAAGTTGATGCTGAGGTAATTAATGTCCTCTATCATTTTATATTGAACTTGGTTAATTAAGAAATGCTAAAACTGAGTTTAGCGTCGGTTTCCAGCTCGATAGCATGTCAGTAACGGGGAGAGTACTGGATTTGAACCCTGCTCCTATTGATCTGCTGAAAACGTACATACATTTAGAAATACAGTAGATTATAATTATTACTTGCTTTTCTTGCTCAAAGTAAAACAAGTTTCAAGCTGTAAAGCTGAAACTATATGTCTAAATTAATTTTTATCTCAATAAACATTGCTTGCCTTTGACCTTGTGCATTGGAATCTGATGGAATGATTTAAGGAACAGTGCCTATAGATTGCAATGCTGCAGTTTAACACGTGCGTAATCTGCAATTTTCAGCGAATGAACCAATTTCAGCCGCTTAGACTTAATTATATTATTTACTAATAAAGTTATATTAGACTATGCTATTATTGTTTTGTAGTTGAAGTACACTTAATCAGTTTTAAGGATGTTTTGTAATGTATATGTGGCATTAACAATGCAGTGCTGTTTGTTGTTAACTGTAGGTAGCAGAATTTAAGACACAGTGGAAGAATCGGGTCAGTTAATTTGGTCTATATTTATCGTAGCGATATTTTGTACCAAATGGGTAACAATATTTAAAGGCTTGTTGATTAAGAATATTTAACAAATATTTTGTAAAGTTATTATGCAACATAAATTTCCTAAAGCCAGGAGGCTCGCTTATAAACGTATATATACCTGTGCAATCATGCACGGTTAGTTAGCTATATCTGACTTTGACAAGAGTCAAACTTGAGGCCTGAATGTTTAGCATTTTTTGTGATTTTGAATATTTGAACTCGCTGTCGTTAAATGACGTGCTTCAACTGGCATGAGCGACTGAGCGTACATTGACAGTTAATAACTTAATATCTGGTGGCAAGGAGGCTTTTGAATGAGAGTGAAACTTGGTTAAGGAGTTAAATTACTAGGAAGTATTAGTATTACACAGGTTGATGTAAAGCATTTTGAGTACATGATATATAAAATAAAATACACAATTTATATATAAATAATATAAATCTTTATTACACCATCAAAAACGTGGTACCGAGCAAGTTACACACAATGAACAATAAATACCAAAAGTGCATTAAAACAAATACAATTGTATTAAAAATAAATTAAAATAAATATACATGTAGTACAGATGTCCTAATTATCTACTTAATGTATGGCTAGTTAGACCTTTCGCATTATTCACACATATAATTATTAAAATCAAATTTTGACTTTTTTGTGCTCATGTCTCCATATTCATGCTAGTTATTTGGATGGATTGATTTTAGCTTTGTTGATTTGAATGTTCCAGATATGTTCATTGGGTGAGATGGACATAAAACCTATATTATTCCTGTTATTAATTTCTTTTGTAACACAATAGTTTTGGCAGTGACTGTACTGACTCAGCAACTATATAGATGTTGTTGTAGCTGTTGTTGCTGTTGTAGCTAAAGTTGTTGTTGTAGCTGTTCTTGTTGTTGCTGTAGTTGTAGCTGTAGTTGTTGATGTTGCTGTAGTTGTTGCTGACCAGTCAGTACTGTCACTACCAAAACTGAAGTGTTACAAAAGAAATTAATAACAGGAATAACAAAAGTTTTATATCTATATTTGTTATGCATCTTATCCAATGAACATGTCTGGAACATGCAAATAGTCTATTAATTGATAGTCTATTGTGTGACAGGCAGAAAGCATATTTCGTGAAATATTTCCTAAGAAGATTCTGGAACTCGACAGTTTGGTTGAGGTTTGTATTGCCATTAATGTAGTTTAACTAAATTATATGTACAGACTGTATATTTGATTTTGAAAATCTAAACTTTTTATAGGATAAAAAATTTAAATGAATGCTTTTCTGTAGCATGAATTAGGATATGTTGACTTTATGTCTACATGCTAGAGTTTGTAAAACTGTTGTAATTAACTAAACAGACAGGATGATGGGATTTAGCGCACTTTATTTAGTTGCACGTCAATAATCAAAGTTAAGCTTCATCGGCCTCGGTTAATACTTTGTGGATGACTACCTTGAAAGACCGAGTGTTGAAAGCTTGTAATGAAAACATCCGAGGGTGTTGGAAGGTTATTCTTAAATCGGCGCCGACTGCAATTGTTGCACCATCAAAAGGCAACGATTACTAATAACCATGGAGAGGAAGAGGAAATGGGCCTTAAACAAGCATCTGTGCTTCCTAACTTAGTGTGCCATTATGTTATGTTACGTAAAGCAATTGTTAAGCAACAATTTACTGTCTCGTTTCTCATCCTGGATTGATATTGATCGCTTACCTTAATATTGAAGTTTTTTCTAACAATCCTTTACTACTATGCTTTCTTTCAATCTTCACAATCATCTTCTCTTGAATCCGAGTTTAACTAGGTTCATGATACGAATATACCTTCGTCTTCATTCCCTTTTTTGAAGATGTGGTGGCAAATACTTACTGAAGCCTAGGCTCTCACCAACCTAATACCTTTCTGACGTTGGTTTTGCTTTTAGTGCTTTGTCGCCTTTTACGACACGTGGTTGGTCTATTCTTTAGCGACCTGACACAGCATGGGAAACTAACTAACTATTGTATGCCTAGTTTCATTCTGTTAAATTAATTTTAAAGCTTATATTATATGCGAAATATTATTGTAAAAGTTGCTTGGCAGCACCTTTTTTTATGAAATTTGCTTATTAAGAGTGACATTGTAATTTATTTTCAGTTGAAAAATGTTTATAAATAAATTTGGCACGTATTGATGATGGCTTATCTTGAAATATGTTAAGATTGATATTTCAAGAGAAACAGATTATCATTTTGGGTTTCTCTTATGGTTATTTTGAGAGTAATAGTTTTCAGACAGGTGATGTAACAATTACTCTGTGCTGTATTGTGTAGTCTGACAAGTTGAGCCTGTCCCGCCTAGCAGAGTTGAATGTGAAACTTAATGTTCCTGTGCCTGATCCTAAACTCTATCAGAATGAGGTTAGCTGTACTTGTTGCATTGTTTTTGCACTTCCTTCCTACGACAGACATAATAAGAACATATTTATAGAAACGGAAGCCGTTCAAAACGTACACTAATTACTTGTAGTTATGCATATTCTAGGGAGTTAATCTAATCATGTCAACACAGAGACTTTAGTTTTAATTATTTTGCATGTTTATATTGTTTTCGTATAACAACGCTGTATGAATTATGACAGAACATGTCATAACGTGTATTGATGTGGAAGTAATGACAAAGGAACATTGGTGATGGGGCATTTTCTATTACAAATTGAAGACACATTTGGAATGACAAATTTTTACCAGAAAAGCTTTCAAATGTTTTGTAACTCTCTTTGATAGTTCTCTAATTTGTATATTGGTTGCATAAAATGTGCAGCATTCTACGAAGAAGCGTAAAGTGGATTGTTTGAATGATTCTAATGATCACGATGTTCAAGGTAACTAATTTTTGCAAGTTTTAAAAACATATATAGTATTTAAGTTATAAGTAATAGTAATGATGCGATTAATTTTTATAGTTCAGTAGTTGGGTAATTAAAATAAGAAGGTAAGTTTAAAAGCCTGTTTTCTTGCCATAAACGATAATGTAAGCAACATTTAGACAAAGATTCCAATCCATGATTACTGTTTCTACTACAGTGACTACTGACCATGAGACTAATAACCATGATGCTATTACTACTCCTCAAGATTATTATTATTACTACTACCTACCAATCGTGATTAGATCTATGTCAGTAAGTTATTCGACCACGGATCAGTGTGTGCAGGGTTCAAATCCTAGGCTCGCCCGTCACTAACATCGCTTTTGAGTGAGGATACTGACGTAAACATTAGCTTTTTTTACTCGAGGTTAATATTACTACTACTCAAAATTACTTTTGCTACTAATCATGATTACTGTTGCTACTAATCATGATTACTATTACTACTAATGATGACTACTGTTGCTACTAATGATGATTACTGTTACTACTAATGATGATTACTGTTACTACTAATGATGATTACTGTTACTACTAATGATGATTACTGTTACTACTAATGATGATTACTGTTACTACTAATGATGATTACTGTTGCTACTAATGATGATTACTATTACTACTAATGATGATTACTGTTACTACTAATGATGATTACTGTTGCTACTAATCATGATTACTATTACTACTAATGATGATTACTGTTACTACTAATGATGATTACTGTTACTACTAATGATGATTACTGTTGCTACTAATGATGATTACTATTACTACTAATGATGATTACTGTTACTACTAATGATGATTACTGTTACTACTAATGATGATTACTGTTGCTAATGATGATTACTATTACTACTAATGATGATTACTGTTGCTACTAATGATGATTACTGTTGCTACTAATGATGATTACTATTACTACTAATGATGATTACTGTTGCTACTAATCATGATTACTATTACTACTAATGATGATTACTGATTACTACTAATGATGATTACTGTTGCTACTAATGATGATTACTATTACTACTGATTACTGTTGCTACTAATCATGATTACTATTACTACTAATGATGATTACTGTTACTACTAATGATGATTACTGTTGCTACTGATCATGATTACTATTACTACTAATGATGATTACTATTACTACTAATGATGATTACTGTTACTACTAATGATGATTACTGTTACTACTAATGATGATTACTGTTGCTACTGATGATGATTACTATTACTACTGATCATGATTACTATTACTACTAATGATGATTACTATTACTACTAATGATGATTACTATTACTACTAATGATGATTACTGTTGCTACTAATGATGATTACTATTACTACTAATGATGATTACTGTTGCTACTGATCATGATTACTATTACTACTGATCATGATTACTATTACTACTGATCATGATTGCTATTACTACTAATGATGATTACTATTACTACTAATGATGATTACTATTACTACTAATGATGATTACTGTTACTACTAATCATGATTACTGTTACTACTAATGATATTACTGATCATGATTACTATTACTACTAATGATGATTACTGTTACTACTAATCATGATTACTGTTACTACTAATGATGATTACTGTTACTACTAATCATGATTACTGTTACTACTAATCATGATTACTGTTACTACTAATCATGATTACTGTTACTACTAATCATGATTACTGTTGCTTCTAATCATGCTATTGCTACTGATTACTATTACTACTAATGATTACTGTTACTACTAATGATGATTACTACTAATGATGATTACTGTTGCTACTAATCATGATTACTATTACTACTAATGATGATTACTGTTGCTAATGATGATTACTATTACTACTAATGATGATTACTGTTGCTACTAATCATGATTACTATTACTACTAATGATGATTACTATTACTACTAATGATGATTACTGTTGCTACTAATGATGATTACTGTTGCTACTAATCATGATTACTATTACTACTAATGATGATTACTGTTACTACTAATGATGATTACTGTTGCTACTAATGATGATTACTGTTGCTACTAATGATGATTACTATTACTACTAATGATGATTACTGTTGCTACTAATCATGATTACTATTACTACTAATGATGATTACTGTTACTACATGATTACTACTAATGATGATTATTACTACTAATGATGATTACTATTACTACTAATGATGATACTACTATTACTACTATTATGATGATTACTGTTACTACTAATGATGATTACTGTTACTACTAATGATGATTACTGTTGCTACTGATCATGATTACTATTACTACTGATCATGATTACTATTACTACTGATCATGATTGCTATTACTACTAATGATGATTACTATTACTACTAATGATGATTACTATTACTACTAATGATGATTACTGTTACTACTAATCATGATTACTGTTACTACTAATGATGATTACTGATTGCTACTGATCATGATTACTATTACTACTAATGATGATTACTGTTACTACTAATCATGATTACTATTACTACTAATCATGATTACTGTTACTACTAATGATGATTACTGTTACTACTAATCATGATTACTGTTACTACTAATGATGATTACTGTTGCTACTGATCATGATTACTATTACTACTAATGATGATTACTGTTACTACTAATCATGATTACTGTTGCTTCTAATCATGATTACTGTTACTACTAATGATGATTACTGTTACTACTAATCATGATTACTGTTACTACTAATCATGATTACTGTTACTACTAATCATGATTACTGTTACTACTAATCATGATTACTGTTACTACTAATCATGATTACTGTTACTACTAATCATGATTACTGTTGCTTCTAATCATGATTACTATTGCTACTAATCCTGATTACTGTTACTACTAATCATTATTACTGTTACTTTTGATTACTATTACTACTAATCCTTACGATTGACCATGATTGCTGCTTACCTGGCAAGTGTACTCCAACTCTTTTATCGAAGTGGTGTTAACATTTTGGTATGTCTTCATTGTTTTCTTGAAATAGAGAAAATTGAGAAATCGTAGAACTATGACATTTCATTAGACCAGTCCAATTGGATTTTAAGTATGAAGTACAAGTCTGAAGATCATTCAGTTTCTGACGTAATCAGTATTCATTTTATATATTATAAACTAGCTGACCCGGCGGTCTTCGTACCGCCTATCAACTATATCTGCCTGTCTGTCAATCTATCTATCTATCTATCTTCTATCTATCACCCAACTGGTGTGGGTGGTAGGGGGTTTGACGGAAATAGTTTTTAATCTCAATATATAAAACAAACCAGACTTTGTTTGATATATTAAGATTTCACAATTTTTAATCCTAAGAAACTTGTAAAATTTATCAAACTTTAAAAACTAAAAGTGATCCGAGCCAGAAGCGAACCCTGGACCACATCATCTGAAGTCTATCACCTATACCACTTAGCAATCAATGCTTCCGTTTGAAGTATGTTGAATATATGATGTCAACATATCGTATTGGAAAATCGTAATCTATATAGATGTAAGTCATTTGACAGATGGGAGCATGTTATAATTTTGACGTGTTTTGATTTATATCATTTTTTTGGCTATTAGCCCAATATTTCTAAAAGATTTTATTGGATATTATGCAGGGGCTGCTGGAGACAAATCCAAAATGTCCGAGATCATTAAAATCTGTCCAGCCGTTCTTGAGTTCAAGAACGGCCGAGTTAAGTGCCATTACGAAAAAGACTTTGTTTTATATATATAGATTTGTTGGCAGTGTTTTAATTAACACAGTTGTTTTACAAAACTTAACTTTTGGATGTGTATTATGGTTGCACTCGTCTCTACTTTGGATGGTCAATTGTGATAGCTTTCTTGGCATAGTTTATAGCATTTAATAAAGTAACTTTACTCTTGTATACTGTACGCTGTCTGTTGTCTAATTTGCATCTCATACTATTGCATTAATTTAAAGTGTTATATAAATTAACGTTACTGTAGGTACGCAGGTTTACATGTTACCTAATGGCCCAGTACCAGTAAACTCAGTCATAGATGAGGTCATCTCATTGGTGAAGCCTCAGGCCATTGAGCTCATTGGATATGCTAATCAGGTAGTCCGATATATTATCATTATTTATAGCTATGCCTTTACTACGAAAACATAAATATGGTCTGAGCAGGTGTAATGTTGATAAGTTGTCTGACTGTATATCAATGGGGACTGGGTTGAAATCCAGTACTGGTCCTGTCACTGAATGATTGATTAATGAAATGGAAGATGTTGTCAAACTTGGGTTTATATTGGCTTTAGATTTAAAATAATTCTATTTAATGGCCTCAGCAGATTGCTTTTCATAGACTTTTGGATAGTGAATCTGATTAGCAAAACTTACCACACACGTGATAACAAATGAGTTAAGTATAAACATGCCTGCATGGACTGAAGTGCTGTTCAAGCTTGTGAGAGTTACTAGCTGCAATATAGGCTCTCTCTCTCTCTTAGTGCACTGCCTACTGGCAGGTCCATGGTACATAACGCCTCCACTCTTCTCTGTCTTCCGCCTTCCTCTTCTTTTCCACATATGAGTGGGTCTTTAAATCATCTAACATACCTAATCTCGGCCTGCCCCTGCCTCTTTTTCCTACCATTCTACCTTCTATGACCTCTTTTAGTAGACCTTCCCCCCTTAGAATGTGTCCTATCCATCTCTTCTTCCTATTTCTTATTTTTTTCTAAATTAGTATTAGTATCAATATAGGCTAATTGCAGACAAAAAGACAAAACTTTTGGTAATAATTGTGATTAGTACAGCTAAACATTTGGCTAATTTGAATATACTTTGTTCCTTTTTTGAGAGTTAGATTAAGCTCTTTCTTCACTATCTGAGAGTTTAGTGTAGGACTTGTTCCACTGTTAGTGTAGTTACTTATTGTTGCTGCTTCTGTCAAGTGTCATATGTGGTCTGATTGGGGGTAATTATCAGTTGCTGATGCAAGAAACTAATATGTTGATTTGATCATTCTCTACAATAATAAAATATATGTACTGTTCAGTGCTCCTTTACTGATGTTAAATTAGTACCAGTTAAATACTTCTCTCACTTAGCTGTCTTTCATTCTCATTCTGTTTGCTTAAAAATTGCAATTTTAAGTATTTTCTGTGTTGTAGCTGAAGATGTGGATTAATTTTCTTATTCCTAAAATAGAAGATGGCAACAATTTTGGTGTCTCGATTCAGGTAAGATGATCGGAAATTATAATTATTGCTTTGTGATAATTATAATTAGATATTGAGTAGCAAAGTATTTTCTTAGTATATAAGTTAGCAACCACTGTTATAAATCATTTGATGTATGAGTCCTTTGCAGGTCATTTTTGGCTCGCTTCGCTCTCTCTCTTTCTCTCTCTCTCTCTCTCGTGTTCTGCTAAGTTGCAGGCATGGCAACAGAAATAGAATTTGACCGCAGTAACTAACTTCTCTAGTTCTTATGAAGATCTGGACTTTAATTTAATTTAAATTTGAATTTTTTCTTTGTAGTATTTTTGGGACGTTGTTTGTCCTGAATTGGTTATTAAGAACACTTTTTGATGTATTTATAATTATAATATCAAAAGTTTCAAAACTGCATCTGTTATTTAGGAGGATACAATGTCGGAAGCCAGGCAAATAGAATCAGAGGCTGCTAGTTATCTGGATCAGATCTCTAGATACTTTCTGACCAGGGCCAAGATTGTAACTAAAGTAGCCAAATATCCTCATGTGGTATGTTAACGAGCTGTACAGTCTAGCTGTGATATTGGCAGTGATTTGTTCGTATATAAGGATGCAATGAGATATGTTTAATCAGTGTCCGCACTTTTAACAACATATAAGGAGCTCAACTTCAATAGACTGCCATACGATGTTACTATCTTGAGATATTTTTATATTTCAGTTTGAATTTGTTATGAGAGCAAATTAAAAGAAAGCTAGAGTGTAAGGAGAAAAAATGCTGAAAGTGTATGTGCATTAAGATAAATATAATTATGTTTTCTCTGAATCAAAAGGCATTATTATTTAGTTCTCTCCTCTCACAACAACTTTGTCGCTTCTTACGACACTTGTGATGCGACTAATGTCTACTACTACTATTACTATGTTAGCCTGGACACAACAAGAGGAGTGATAGATTTCAATATTAATAGAGCATTACATCTATAGGGTTGTCTCTCTGGGTGTGCTGTCTTGGGAGACAAAAGCTCGCTAGAGGCGTTGGTGTCTCCATAATGACTGTAATTAATTGTAACTTTAGCCTTATCGCATATAAGCAATTTATAAAGCATTGACATTCTATTAACCTTTAACATGGCATTCTATGCATCAGTAATAAAATAACGAGTTTGGCTAAGGAGGCAGAGTAGGCTTCGAGATTATTCACACTATAAGTTATTTTTAAAATTCTAATTTATATTAATTTTTAAAGGTGATATTCTCTTGGTATAGGATTAAAGGTGAAATCCCTGACCATTAGCCCAAAGCCTAAATCATCTACTATTATAGGGTATCATGTTTCGAATTTCCTTTACATTTTCCTGTTTCTTATGCTATTGTTTAACTTTCTAATAGCTTTTTTTTATCTAGAGCCATCCTTCTGTTGATTTAGAGTTTGCATTTTTCATTCTCTGGAGTAACACTACTCGAGTATTTGAGTAATATAATATCATTTAATATATGTATTTTCTCTATGAATTAATATTGATTTCAGCCATTGATTTATTTGCATTTTGCTCTTGAAAGTGTAGTAAATACATGTTGAACACTTGCAGGATGACTATAGAAGGACTGTCTTGGAGCTGGATGAGAAAGAATTCATAAGTCTAAGGCTTGTTATCATTGAGCTACGCAATCACTATGTACGTACATCTCTTTCTCATAGTTCTTACTGTTTTTTCTTATTGATGGCTTTAATTTATGTTAGGCTAAAGTTGTTTTTTTATGGCTGAAAGGTTCCTCTGGAAGCAGAAAACCACTTTTGCATTATTTACTCACAAATGTAATTACACTTTGGTCATTGTTATCTAGTTGTTGTTGTAGGCTAGCCTGCTTGATTTGATCAGTACTAATCTCTTGATAAGGTATCGTTGCTGATCTATTGTATTAGTACTTTCCTGAGCTAGCTAAAAACCCATCTCTTTACGCCATAGGTCTAAATTTTGACCCGCTTGCTTTTGATCTTGGACTTCCACTGTTTTGATCTCGCTTACTCTTGTAGTCTTTGTGTACTCAGTCGTCATCGTGTTATGTTTTGGCGCCTGTTTTGCGCAGAGGCTGCATGAGGCGTCCCTGACATTGCCTTATGGCGAGGAACCGGACGTTAAATTTTTATTGATTGATTGCTTGATTGATAAATAAATTTATTTATTTATTGATTGTTGTAGGCTAGCCTGCATGATTTGATCAGTAAGAACCTGGAAAAGATAAAGAAACCTCGCTCTACTAACAACACTGATAATATGTACTAGCATTCACGTCGACTATGCTATACTTTAGTCACTATGTAGAAGAATTTGGTATGGTGACAAGTTAATATGTACCTAGAACTGTGTCTGAATCTTAGTAATACTTCGATGTTGAAAATCATAACATATTAGGACGTTGTCATAATGGAAAGTTCAAAGTGCTATTTTTATCAGAGTAAAGTAACACTGAAAAAATTAACATATCGTGATCTTAATCTTAATGTGATGAATAAGATGCTTGAACAAACAATAAATAGTGGTCTGTTAAGAATTCACCAAATTTTGTGATTAATCTTGTAGGAAATGAATACTACAAATTATTATATTATTTATGGTATTGTGTGTAACGATATTTATTCTTTATGATAGAGGTTTGAGTAGCTTTATTACTGAGAATCTGCCTAGTTCACTTCATTAAGTGTGTGTTGTTAAGCTGATTATCATCAGTCTTGTCATTCAAATCTCTAACTACAAGTAGATACCAATACCGGCACAGTGAGTCCTTGTTAGCTATATAGTCATACCGGCCATGTAGGCTTGAAACAAGTGATGCTTGTGTGTGAGAATACTGTAACTGTCTTCATATGGAACCACTGATCCTGGAGGCTGAAAGGATATCTGTTAACTGGTTTATTTACAACTCCTTCAAGAATATTAGTTACGGACAAGTCTTGACATGCTCCTTTAAAAGTTGTAAGCAAACGCCATCATGTCAATGTACAGTATGTACGATGCTGTACCTCTATGACCATCAATGTCTTGGAGTCTACTATACTCTGTGAGGCTTATCCTAGTATTGTAATATTGGTTTATTGGTTTGACTTGAAGCATTCGTTGATGATCTGTCTGAACTGTTGATTTAATTTGTCTATGTGACGTATAATACAACTTATACGTTTAGTTTGTATTCCAAGATTTTTCAGGTTCTGTCGAGTGTTAGGTGCTTTAGAGTAATGATTCTATAACCCAAATCAAAGTTTTGCAGAGCTACCATTTACTGTAGAAACTTAATTTGCAGGAAGTAGAATTATTAAAATTTATTAGGATATGAAATACATGTAGCTATACTGTTCAGTATGCTGTTTATCGGTAACGGTAGCATGTATATATTTAGATTATGTGCTCTTGTATATAATGTGCGGAGATTAGTTTGGGTCTTGCATATGCTGTATGCTTGTAGTTATCTCATGAATGTAATTTCTTGTTACATTCTTGCGAAGGTGAATGTTGAATCTGTGCTCATTGGTAATGATTTGGCTTCATTTGTGTTAACTCGTGACCACTGTATACATGTACTGTCTAAGC
Source organism: Enchytraeus crypticus (assembly GCA_905160935.1). NCBI lineage: Eukaryota > Metazoa > Annelida > Clitellata > Enchytraeida > Enchytraeidae > Enchytraeus > Enchytraeus crypticus. The sequence goes on along the minus strand of CAJHZI010000217.1, from coordinate 430,872 downwards.
TAGAATCCATGAATGATTTTTCCAGGTTGTTCTTTATGCATAATACATTGTTATAAGAAAGGAAATAAATTGTATTAGTAGATACAATAGATATAGTAGTTTAGTAGTGGATTCACGGATCATACCATGAACTCTTACAGCATGTATATGCGAAGCATGTTGGTAGTACCTCGCATAATGCTGTTATAAATCTCTACTCATCTAGTTTGGATCTCGTTCCTTTGGTTTCTTTGGTTATTTATGGTTAATTGTTTATTTATATTCTGATTGTTTTTCCTTGACACTTGATTGTATGATCACTTTGTGAGTTCAGCTTCAGGTGAAAGATGGCCATTGGAGTGTCCGTGTATTCAAATGTACTGGATTGATATAGGGCTTGTGCCTGGTTTTATGCTTTCACAACTCAGTTTGCGACTTTTTATCCTTATATCAGAAACGAAATTTATAAATTTATCACTAGCTTCCAATGCTACATCAAATTCCTTTGTTTAATGTCATGCTGTTGCAATTCTATTTTTATACTACACAATGCCAGAGTAATTTTGTTTAAAATTCCTAATTTGTGACTTACTATCAAATTAGTTCTAATCGCAGTTCTTGATTGATTGCATTTAAAAGCGGGCACTATTTTCTCTGCTGTTTAGTAAACTTGTGCGCGGTTTTGATTTGGCGCAGTTTTGAGGAATCGTTAGTGATTTGATAGTCTGCAGTTGTTCACAGTAGAGCTAGAGTCTGTTTGTTTCACATACTTTATGTTACCTGTTTCAGTGAAAAGTTCTACGATGTGATGCTATTCCAGTAAAAAATGCTATGAATTGCTTCGATGTAATGACTTTGTTTCAGCGTTGGTACTTGTATAAAAGGTGATAGTCAAGCAACTTGTTCTTAATTGTCAATTGTCTTTATACTTTCTACTTTAACACAGTATATAACATAATATGTTATATTTTATAATACAGTATTTCCCATGTTGTGCTCGGACCCCTGAAGAATAGACCAACCATAAACTGCACATGTCTTTGGAGGCTACTGAACAAAAACAGCAGAAGTCTAAGGGAAATCACCTCAGAAGCCATATTTTTCTCTAACTATTTTGTACATTAAGCGTGATAAGGCATGGCCTTTTGTTTACATTCTGCTTTTTTAACAGAATGTGATCGATGGGGAATTAATAATAATAATAATAATAAAGGTTTAACGTCCCTTTTCCTCATCCAAGGATGATGTCCGGGACGCCCCGCAACACACATCGCAGATCAATTCACCGAGACCAATCTGCAAAAGAAATGTGCTGAGAAGTAAGGTCCTAAACGAAAGCTGGTTTGGTGATCAAAAATGGTCAGGGTAGATTGATTGTGTCTAAGGTGGGAAAAGGTAAGTCTTAAGCTTACTAGAGAAAGTTGAAAGAGAAGAACAAAACGCAAAAAAAGCTAAGGTTAACGTCAGTTTCCTCACTCGAAAGCGATGTCAATCAATCAATAAGAATTTAACGTCCGGTTCCTCGCCCTAAGGCAATGTCAGTGAGGGTGAGCCCAGGATTTGAATCCCGCACCTACTGATCCGCGGTCGATTATCTTGACTTCGCCATTGGCTCCAGCAAAGAGCGAAGATAGGAGGTAATGACTACTAATGAGTTCCAGATTGCGGGTACTGCATAAGAAACTGAACGTCTGCCCAATGATGTGAGAATATTTGGAACAAAGAGAAGATTGGCAGCAGTGGAACTTTATTTTGAGCCTGCCACTTGGCAGAACATCAAAGATCATAAGAAGATATCAGGAAACTAGAGGCATTGAAAATGTGGTTATGGAGAAGGATGGAAAAGATCAGTTGGACTGACAAAATTACAAATGAAGAAGTTCTTGAAAGCGTCGCCAGAGTTGGACTGTTAATAAATATAATAAGAAGTAGAAAGAAGGCTGGATAGGACATACTATAAGGGGCAAGGTTTGCTTAAGGATGTAATTCCAAGGGACTGGATTGGAAGGGAAAAGAGTTAGAAGACCGAGACTTGGGATGTTGGATTAGTTGATAAATAATTATTAAATATTTCTATAGAGATGAAAGGGAAGGCTGAGGATAGTATTGGTTGGAAGAGTTATATGCCATGGACTTGCCGTTAGGCAGTGCACTAGAAGAAGATGTGAAGACGTACTTGACTGATTTCTCTACATTAATATCTAGTTCGATTGGCACTATTCTCTGAATAGCAAATTGTAATGCGACAATAACTAATTACTACTCAGCAAAATATGAATATGACTTCATTTAGTACGTCTATTGATATTAAAATTGGCGAAGCTTGCAATAATGCTTCTAATATATATTAGAAAATATATAGAAAATATATTTCTATGCCCTTATAACAACTGCATGTACAAAGACGCCTCAGTTTTGACGCATGCCTATACTAGATCAGCATTGACGTTAGACCTAAACTGTTTCTGAAAGTCGTAGTACCTCTAAGTAGACTACAGTGGACATTGTTACTTAAGACATACATGTACATGTATCTTCGATGTTCAAACAAGTATTAGTTCAAGTAAGTTACTGCTAACAGTCGACTTTCTTGATAGTCGATACTCGATAGCTGTCCAATGAATACTCTAGACCTGTATTGTTCTCATCACAAAAGCTCATCATTCTTACCTAAACTAATAATTATTAAAGCCTGTAATATGGCTGCACAGGGGCTTTCAAGATGGTTTTTCCATTGGATATTTCGGATATTTCGTAGTCGCCTTCTACAGCAAATGAGAAGAACCATTGTCTGTCTACTGACGTGTTGCATTGTTGAATGCGGCAGACAGTTCACTACACGAGAATAGATAAGAATAACTACGTAATATTATGTATGGTTATTCGTCAGTGCAGATTTCTAAAATATGTGTTGGATGCCGACATCCAACACATATTTTACTTCATAGTTTTCTGCATAATTTTATAATTAATGAACGACTTGTGCACCCATCTCATTACTTGAAGTTCATGATAGCAAATATGATAAAGTTTCCATTTTCATGCATAATGTATTTTCATGAATAGTGTGCATTTTCGTCTGCGTTAATAATAAAATTAACCAGATACGCGAAAGAGTTCTTAATTTGTATCCCTAATATGTTCTACAATGTGGATTTAGATGTCTAGTATATGGATATCAAATAGTACGCAATGTGTATGCGACGCTAAGATTAAACGTTAAAATCATAGAATATTTTCTGCGTACCTTCATTATTATTGATGCAGTAGATATTGAAAGGAAAAGTTTAAAGATTCTAGAACGACATTAATTCAGATTTCTATGTATTGTTGACAATCGATCGGGGAAAGAACAAGTTTAACCGGACGTTAAATTCTTATTGATTGATTGATTGTACGTGCTGGGTAGAATGACTGTAGTTTAATACAGTCAATGCAGGAAATCTTGAAACTTAACAGTTCTTTTATGATTTCCACCAGGACTGCACCTACAATCCCCTGACACCCCCACTCCCCCCACCACCTCGTCACGCTCCAGTACACAGGGACTCGAGTCCGTGGATGGAATCCGCTTCCGGCACTCGCAGAGCTCGTAATTGTTATCCTGGGAAGGGGTTGATCCCACATTCTCATTCATTCCGGTGTTAAAGGATTTGTTCCGGTGTAATCCACTGTGACGATGCGAGTGTAGTGCGTCCCATGCGGCGTGCTCACAATGCCTGTCGATGATCGAGTCCATGGATTGACTCGTAAACGAATCCGAGTCTACCTGTACAGAGAAGTCTATCGGTAAATGTAGGTCTGGGGGTATGCCTAACTCTATGCTTGGATGTATCTCTGAACTAATCCCTGCCTTCGACTGAATCGATATTCCTGAAGTTGCGTCACGATCAGAGCCAATTTGCTGCGGATGGCTAAACCTCGCATCACTACTATCCACTGTGTGGGTTCTAACCCCAGATTTCCTCTTGTCTGCTGAAGTATCGGCAGACCCATGGTTGAGGGTTTGACAGTGGGTGGACAGGGGTAAGGCGCAGTGACGACAGTAGCTGAGTGGTGAGGGGAGTGAGAGGGATTGAGGGAGGGAGACCCTGAGGTTACAGTCAGTCACTTGATCCTCAAGCAGTGTTGTTGTTGTTGTCTCGTGTCTGTGTTGTCCACTGTTGTCCGTGTTGTATATAACTGTCGAGTTGAACAGCTCTTTCATCGGTTGCTGCGGTTTGGACTTCAGCTGATGATGCAGCTTGGGTCGAACTTTTGAAAGCATTCTTTGCACTCGAAATTTTCCAGTCCAGATACTAGTTGACCTACTTTTATTTGTAGAAACTCCACTTGACCTTCCTATTCCATTTTGTTGAAATCTGTTCGGCAAATGAATTTCGTTGCTAAGCTTATCTCTACAGGCTGAATCATTGTGTAGGAATTCGTTACATTCTGAGATAAGACGTTTACTGTTCTGTATAGCGTCGGACGTATCAAATACGCTTGGACGATCTTGAACAGAAATAGAATTTTGATGTTGTAAATGCAACTGCGAGGAGTGACTTTGCTTAAACTGTTGCTGCTGTTGCTGGTATTTATACTGTTGCTGCTCTTGCTGGTATTTATACTGTTGCTGCTCGTTCAGATATTTCCAGTGTTGAATGGAAGGAGGCGTTGAGCAGAAGTCCCTGGAGAGACAGGAAGTCCGCGAGGCTGGGGAGACGAGGGGACAGGGCGTGGAGGACAGGGCTGTGGAGGATAGGGGCGTAGATGAGAGGGCTCGGTCACGGTTCGGCGTTACGAGCGTTGATCCTCGGGTCCATGGATCCGCCCGGGCGAGGAATCGATTCCGCAAGCTTCAGCACGTGTCGATAATAAAGTACGATCCGTTGAGCGAAGCGACAGGAGGGGAGGTGATGAAGAGACAGAGACACGCACATGCGCACATACACACAGAGACACATAAGCGGAACGTTGTAGCAAACACAGCGATATATATATATATATATATATATATATATATATATTCATATATAGAAAGAGAAAGAGGGATAAAGAGAGAGATACAGACAAACTTGTAAACACATACACCCACAGAATTGCTAAACTTATTAGAATATTCATCCTCCCTATTTCGAATCAATAAACTGGATTAATATAAAGTTATAAACGACACCATGATTTACTTTTTCTACCACTTTCGAGTATTCTAACTTCTCTCAGAAACTGCTCAGATGGTACAAACTAACGCTAGCTGATATATGAAGTTGTCACCACAGCGGTCATGTCATAAAGCGAACGACTGGAGGCAGTAAGCTTGTATTTTTTCTATCACATTTTTTTTACTAACTTTTCAGCTAATAGCTATCCATAACCGTAATCCAAACTCTAAACCTAAAAAGTGACGCGAGCGGCAATCGAACCTAGGACGTCAGGATCGAAAGCCTGACACCTTAGCCAGTGTTCTGCTGCTGTGGTCTCTAGGGGGTTTCTGGTGCGGGGGTTTGTGTGAGGAGTTTAAATCGGCTGTTAGTTGCTGACATACTTTCTTGGAAGAAATGACTCAAATTTAGCCTTTAATCAGTAGTAGTCTAAATTGTTAGGAATTTATACTGGAATCAAGAAGCTGCAATGAGATACGAGAACGAGTATAGTAACTTTTGCAAAATTAAGAGAGGAGTAAGGCAAAGCTGTGTAATGTCACCAGATCTTTTTAACTTATATAGTGAAAATATAATGAGGAATATCAATGAAATACAAGGATTAGTAATTGGAGGATACAATCTTAATAATATACGTTATGCTGATGACATAGTTCTTATTGCCAACTCGCGAGACAAACTTCAAGAAATGTTGGATAATGTAATATATCATAGTGAGGCTAGTGGATTATCTATAAATATGAAGAAAACAGAATGCATGACAGTTAGCAAACTAAAAATGCCACAGCCATGCTTAATCAATGTAAGAGGTCAAAATGTCAAACAAGTCGAATCAGTCATATATTTAGGGTCACTTATTCATCAAAATGGGAAATGTGACAAGGAAATAAACAGAAGAATAGCCATGGCTAAGGAGGCATATAACAGAATGTCAAAGATTTTTAGAAGCCATGAATTATCAATTGATTCCAAAAAAAGACTTCTTCAATGCTATATTCAACCAATATTGTTATATGGAAGTGAAGTTTGGACAATCTCTTCTGCAATGGAATCGAAACTTAGGCAACAGAGATGTGGTTCTATAGGAGAATGCTACGTATATCTTATAAAGACCACGTTAAAAATGAAGATGTTCTACAAAGAATGTCAACTTGTCGTGACCTTTTGAACCGAATACGACGACAACAGATGAAATTCTTCGGACACATTATGCGGAACAAAATAGTTGAAAATACCGTAGTGACAGGAATAATAGAAGGAAAAAGATGCAAGGGTCGACAACGAATGACGTCTATTAAGAGTCTTAGCAAATGGATGCAGTTAATTGAAACAGAGATGATCAGAGCAACAATGAACAGAGACATATGGAGGAATATGACCATGATGGCCCAGGCTTGGAACAGGCACGACACTTAGAGAAGAAGAAGTCTAAAATACTTCAATTATTAGAAGATATATATTACCTAATATTCGATTCACTCTGATATGTCTTATATGTTAATTGCTCTATTATTTAAATAAAAATGTCACTTCGTTAAATGGATAGTAATTATCCGTGATATTCAGCTTACCTTTTAACGCAGGTTATTCCAGTTAACAATATCACTACCCACACCACCAGGGTCAGTGATATGACGAATCCAGAGGCCAGGCCTGCAAGTACAATTCAGATATAGTATAGACCTTTTATAATACGTAGTGGTAGCTCTGCTCACATAATAAACAAAGCCTAGTGTGGGAGTGGTGGGAGAGTGGGTAGGGGTGTGTGCTTATATTGGCTGGCAAAGCTCAATATATTCACAGATATTTGTTATGTATTTCTCCATTGAAATTAACAGAATTGTATTTTTAAAAATTATGTTTCAATTACTTATCAAATGTTAACAAACATATGTCTTAAACTTAATATTCTTTAACATAATATTCTTTATTATGTTATGTTATTTAACTCCTTTTGTAAAGTAGTCCATGACGCTTACAATTTCGTTCATGACGATGCTATATCAATTTTCGTTGTTAATAATAATAATAATAATTTTATAAAAGTAGACTCAACTGAACACAAATAGTGTCTTAAATCTATTTCCGGATGGGAACAGGTGATAGTTGCAATAGACGCCGGCCCCTTTCTACGAAATACCACAACTGTCCGCGTATGATAATAAGCTAGGCCTATACAAAACTAGGCCTACAAATCAAATACTGATTGTAAAGCAAAGACAAAGAGGCCTACCAATAGGAAAGCCCTGTGAAGTTTCATCTTCTCTTTGATTAGCGAAAGTTTGATTCAGATTCACTGAAATCATCAACAAAATCACGAATGTTTAACAAGCGCGTAATTTAGAAGGCTCCATTTAACATAGCGAGATGTGCTTGCAAAAAGCGCATAAAATCGTTGCATATTTCCTGTAAATTTTAGTTTCATATGACAATACGTTTGCATACATTTTGTAATACTGAGCTAAATACAATACTTAATACTTAATACTTAAATACAATTTTAATATATTCATATGCACATTACTTATGGTTTGTATATGACATATATATATATATATATATATATATATATATATATATATATATATAAACATATATATGTACGTAAGCATAGTTGCGATACTAAAGATCTACTGACACAGCGAGCAGTTTGGCACATCTCCCAGCCACGTGGTACCTCTACACTCGAGTTGGTAGCTCTGCCGCTGATCTCTCGTTGAACCCTCAGTCCACTCCGAGGCTCTGATGTCTCTCGTGTCCACCCTACTCGCCTCAACTCTAGAGGTAGGCGGATCTACTTCATCAGGGGTTGAGGCAGGCAAACCAGTGGGGTGAACGGGACAGCCAAGGATAGCCACCTGGTGGTTTTGTTTCACCCATCCGCCAATAGGGGCTGTGATCTCGGCGCAGCCTAATACTGAGAGAGAAAGCGAAATTAATTACAACCGAATTTAGTCAACAACCTAAAGCTTGTCATTTTTAACTTTATTGAACAAGTGTGATAAGTCAAAATAAAATCATTAAAAATTATGCGCTATAGCTAGAAACTGTATTGCAGAATTATAGAAGCTGCCTAGATCCATAATGAATTTTATCGGTTTTATGACTGCATAATTATGTGTGCTTATTATCTATAGTTATCTTATAGCAGATGAAAATATTATAACTTTAGCTATCAGATAGCTTTAAATTTGATTTTGTTAACTTAAACTTAAATGTTAGCATTTAACGTTTTCGTTTACATTAACATTTTTGTTAATGTAAACTTAAATATTAGCATTTAAGTAGTAGAAACTAGAGAGTACTTATTTATTTATTTCACGCAACTACACAGTACAAAATAACAAAACAGTAAACAATAAAGTACAACAGTGAACAATGGTTTATGGCTTCCTAAGGAGTCCTAAGTTCATCGAGCACGACACCAACAGAAGTACTATCAATAGGAAGTAGTAAGAAGTCTTCTGATGATGTACAAGGAAAGAGCTTACCCTGGTAATAGAGAAGAAAAGAGCTTACCCTGATAGTGGAGTAGGAAAAAGCTTACCCTGGTAGTGGAGTAGGAAAGAGCTTACCCTGGTAGTGGAGTAGGAAAGAGCTTACCCTGGTAGTGGAGTAGGAAAAAGCTTACACTGGTAGTGGAGTAGGAAAGAGCTTACCCTGGTAATGGAGTAGGAAAGAGCTTACCATGGTAGTGGAGTAAGAAAAGCTTACCCTGGTAGTGGAGAAAAAAAACTTACCCTGGTAGTGGAGAAGGAAATGGAGAGGTTTACTCAAGGGCTGGTTGCTGTTGATGAACCTCACTTCGATCACGTGACTCGTACTTATATGAACGACCTTGACCCTTGCCTCACCCCCACACACTGTCACACTGCGACCACCTGACAAACGTATTCATTTTTAGATTACGACAGTTCGACTCGTAATACTACTACTACTACTAATAATAATAATAATAATAATAATAAAGGTTTAATGTCCGTTTCCTCATACAAGGATTATGTCAGGGACGTCGTAGAAAGGTACATTGATTCAAAATTTGTTCTCAGCTGTAAAATTCATTAGTCAGATCATTCTAGTTTGTGGAGCGTGCAAGATAAGTAAAGGCTTAGTTTAAATTCAATTTTACAATTAAAAGGATATGTTTACAGATGAGCATAGGTTTATAGTTATGTACCAGCTTATTACCATTAGGATAATAGAGCAATGTGCTGCTGGCTGGGCTAACTCAGTCAAGATTTGAACTCTGCAAGTATACATGACCGGTAATATAGTCCCTTATAATGATCTCTGATTTATTGAATCCTTACATCCCTAGAGTGAAATAGTTCGCCTTGTACTACTAGATCACCATTTACGCTGCCTGTAGTTTTATTCTTATTAACGCGACCATTAGTTTGCGTTCAGATGCTGTTATAGATCAGCATAGAATCATGTAGGTCAGTAGATCAGCACTTCCAGAAATATTAAAGTTCCCTAATAAAACTGCTTTAATAAGATCCAAATTATAAGAAAGTATGGAATGAAATATTTTTCACGAATTCCATTTTTGGTCAATGTCAGTTTAAGGAGACCGCCGTCGCTAATAACAAAATTGCAGCGCAATATTTGCTAAAAGCTCTGAATATCTAATTAAAGAAATCCAAACTTGCGCCAGCCTCTATGGCTAGTATATCTTAATTTATCTCCTCCGCTAAACCTAAGTGTTTCATATTCATGACCTTATCCCGCCTGCTGAACAGACTTGTCAGGGAATTTCGCTGTAGAGATAAAACTAACTTAAAATTACTTAACCAACAATTTAACTAAGAAGGATAAATTAAATAATATAATTATAAATTAATAGTTACTTTCATTTTCTCTGATCGTGGCATATACCCTGCAGATGTTATTGAGCGGTGACGTAGATGATGACGTAACGTCACGTGGCTGTTCCTGATTGGTGGATGAAATCACGTGAGCGGAAGAGACATGAGTCATATCAGAGAGGAAGTCGTAGAGTGTGACGTTAAGCCTCTGACCTCTCATAGCTCTGATAGTCCATGGAGAGTCGAACATGCCGCATCCAGTTTCTATGGAAACAACGCTGGAAAGGAAGCCACTCGTGACCTCTGAGCTCAGCTCTACATCTCCGTTACCTTCACATCGACCTCCACGACTGTGAGCTGTCGTCACTGGAAGACATTGAACATATAAGCCTGTATCGACAGAGCTTCAAATGTCAAGCAAACTTCAAAGTAATGTTTAACGTCCACTAAGTATCGCAAGGAAACTTTGAGAGAAGCTCCAATCGGCGGGATTCGAACTATGTTGTCCTTCATATGAGGCGAGCGCTATCCACTGGACCAGCCAACGTTAGAAGCTTACTGTAACTCTTCATCACTCTGGTAAGTCGAAGACCTTCTAAAGACCCGTCATCCAGACAAACCTTCTGATGCTAATAGTTAAGAGTAATCTTCTGTTCTTCTCTAGTGCACAGACAAAGCAGGTCCAAACTAAAAATTCATATTCTAACAGTCCAGACTGCTCTTAACATCTCCAAAGAGAACTCCATCGATCAACAACGTGATTCAACACAAAGAACTATATTCTTAATGCATAGGCAGTCTCTAACTATTGGACTGGAGCCAGTGGCGAAGTCGGTAAGACACTCGACCGCGGATCAGTATGTGCGGGCTTCAAATCCTGGGCTCGCCCGTCACTGACATCGCTTTCGAGTGAGGAAACTTACGTTAACCTTAGCTTTATCAGGTTTTTTTAAAACTAAAAGCAGAGTATGAATTTGATCAAGTATCTAGTAATTATTTCTAATCATTATTTCTAAATTGTAATTGTTTCTAATTTCTCTTTTCAAATTATTATTATTATTATTATTATTAGGCAAAGGTGGCCTGGGAAATATAGGGGCACAAAATATCTGTGATACACCTTCAACTATTTTGTAACAAAAGGCATCTTCATAAATCAAACTTTATAGCCTTATAGGATTGACTCTACCTTATCAAAATAAATCATAAATGCGAACAATTATAAATCCATAAAGAGCGATTTTGCTCTCGCTGGTTAGAAATGAATGCGCCATTTCCACACGAAATTGTATTAATTCATCAGATTATATAATTATCTGATATAAATCAATTTATATTAGCATAGTAGCATTGTCAAGTGCAGAGAACGGCTAGAGGACCTACAGTGATGATGATAGATTGTGACTACGTCAGACTTCATTAGCTTATATTGGAATCTCTTTTTAATGTGTAAATAGCTTAGTGCGCATAAAGTCAGGTAACGTCATGAAATTTGTAAATCACCAATCCTGGGGTAAATTAAGTTAAATTGGGTTCGATTCCCGGGTCAGATGTTCCGAGAGTGTATTCTCGAATATTCACTTTACCGGCAAACGAATAATCGATTACATTTGTCCGATGATCTCATCATTCTATGTGTAGGCCCTTCAGATATGATTAAGATTACACATCCATTTCCTCAACTGCAGGTGATGTCAAGGCCGTTTCAAGACAGTAGTTACATATACATAAAGATACTGTGATACTAGTGTATGAGCAAGATTATATATCGAGGATCCTCTTTTTGCGAGCACTTGCAAGGGAGTTGACGAGAATTATATAGCTGCATTTTATCTGGTTCGCGAAGTCCTAAATTTAAATTTTTAATTTTGTGAGAAAATAATGAATCAAAGGTTGGGCCTGGCTGACTGGCTTGCTATAACACGTATGTATACTTTTGGACTCTTACACTAAATCAAATAATTACAACAATAATAACAATAATAATAATAATAATAATAATAACAATAACAATAATAATAATAATGGTTTAACGTCCGTTTCCTCCTACAAGGATGATGTCAGGGACCTCCTCCCATCATATGTCATATAAATCGATTCACTCCAAACGATCTGAAAAAATGTGCTGAAGAGAAAGAAAATATCCTAAACGGTGCCAGTCCGGTGATCAAAAAAACCGTTAGGCAAGATGAAAAAACTCTATGGTGGGAAGAGATGTGTTTTCAACCTACAACGGAAAGTGGAAGTAGTAGAACATGAGCTAAGATCAGGGGCAGAGAGTTTCAAACAGTAGGAGCGGAGAAAGAAAATGAACGTCTACCTAACAAATAAATTGTTATAATTATCTAAAAAATAAAGAATACACTAAATAAATAATAAATATTCCTATGCTCCTACAACCAGTCAGGAAGCTCAACCGATGCGCACTGGCTTAGCCATTAGCAGACAGCCTGGTAGTCTGAGACGTGAATGCGATAAATAATTTGATATTTGTTGATTTGATGTGTTGATCAGATGAGATTTAACAAGACACGACGTGTTAGTGGCCACAGGTCGTCTCGGCTCTGCGGCAGTATTGATCTAATTACTGGCGCTTAAAAATTGCAGTTGTTGCCGTTACCACTACTCATTGTATTTATATTAAAAGTATTGCGGATGTTAACGTCAGTTTCATCTCTCGAATGCAAAATCAGTGACGGAAGGCCCAGTATTTGAACTCAAACGTATCCACGTATGTAGGATGTTAATACCATACTGATCTAATTAAGTCAATAACTAATTAATCTCATGGGTGGCTGATGTATCTATTAATCTAATTAAGTCTTTAATGACTAACTAATCCCATGGGTTGCTAACATATCTGCTGACATAATCATGTCTAATGCGATGTACAACCTCTGATGTAATTGTGTAGAGCTCAATGCAAGGTGATTTGCAGTCTTGTTGCATCTTTTGAGTATATACAATTATACATGCACTACTCTCACACTCGCACTCGTATAAATTCATTGTGGCTTATACATTCATGTACAAATACTCAGTAGTCAGTAGTCAGTACTCTGTAATTGTTGCTTTCAGCGTAGACAAGATTGTCGCTTGTTGATTTGGCCGTTTTGTGGCACACCATAAGCAAGACCTGAGAAGAGTACATTGATAATACATAGTATACATGTACATAGATGTGTAACTTAAAGTCATAATCACATAGATTTTTATATAAATTACTCAGAATTAGTTAATTTTGCATGTCTAAAAATCTTTCATATAATCTAAATAAGTTTGGCAATTCTAGGAACGTTTTTAATATAAGTGTAATTGTCTTGCTATTCCGATGGTATAACCCTTGCTTGATTCTTTAACAAAAGTGTTTCATCGCAGGCTAATGACGTGTTTAATCAAATGAAGTGACCGTGCATGTGATCACAGAGCTTCTAATGGCAT